>JACCPG010010997.1:0-221993 GCA_016069955.1 Drepana arcuata | reverse complement strand
ATAATACTCTCATGGTCATACCCTACAAATATTATAAATGCGCATGTGTGTGATGTTTGTTCGTCTTTCACCCAAAAACTTACTGTATAGAATTTAATGCAATTTGTCACAGAAGTCGATCGAATATCTACCAATTAAATCGAATTTTACGCGGTTGAAACTGCGGGGTACAGACAAAACTATTTATCGATCTATTAATTTTATTGAGAACTAGCGGTCCGTCCAGGCTTCGCACGGGTGGCCATAAGATTTTTTTTATAAAAGAAAATATAGTCTGTCACTCAGGGTGACTGTAGCTTTCCAACGGTGAAAGAATTTTTCAAATCGGTCCAGTAGTTTCGGCCTATTCAAAACAAACATACTCACATACAAATCTTTCTTCTTTATAATATTAGTATAGATACCAGATTATAATACGTGTTCAGGTAGCAATTAATGAGCCGAAAAAAAATTCGTCTGCTACACTTAAAATACTTATGTTAGGTACACATCCTGCATTATAATTCTAACTTGGGAAACAAGTATGCGAAGGCAAGCGGTTACCTCTATAAACTCTAGCATTTAATGTTCTTATTTATAAAAAATAAACTTACTTTGATGGGTATAACCTTCAGCGATAGGTTAGTGCCGCCTGCCTTCTTAGCCTGGATACGTTTTCTTGGTGTTGGTTCGTTATTAGCCGAGGTGGCCTGAAATGACACATACGTGCATTAATAATAATAGGGTAGCAAGCACATCAATTGCCAATAGTTATCAGACCTAAATAAATTGATGAAATTAAATTTATAAACAAATCATAGTTAAAAAAATCCAACTTAAAATAGAAAATAAATTTGCCTTAAGAATAGAACAGTAGTTAAGAGTAGAACAATAGTACATAAGAAAAAAAATTAAAAAAGGGAGGGGTATACATTTTATTATAATAATATATCCTCACGCCTTCCCACAAGGGTCCCCGAAGGGGACATTTTATTGACAGGTATGAATATAAGGATTTCATAACATCTTGAAAAGCACCCCGCTTTTTTTTACAATAAATATTTTTTTTTAGCTTTATACAAACGTATGGAGCAAAAATATTAAATAAAAGTGGTATAAAAAATATTTTATTTTGTATTAGAGAGTGCCTGGATGAGATGGATAGATTGTTGAAATGTATGTAGTATCTGCCTTGACTTGCTAAAACTGGGTCTATAGCGTCTCGCTATCGAACCTGGCCATTTCTGTCGATGACCCAAAGAGAGGTCTCGTCATGTGCCAACAAGGCGTCCCGCGCGGGATGCGGCTGCAGCGCACGTACGGCCGCCCGGCGCGCGCCCCACTCCTCCGGCAGCGCTGACCACGAGCTCGCTTGCTTACTGCTCAGGGAGAACTCCACTATCTGCACATACCATACAAGCCCCGTTAGGACACCTAGGTACATCACGTCACTACATACATATCATAAAACAAAGTCTAGACGCCGCGGCAGTCTGGCGATCGTTTTTTATTAGTATTAAAGATTTTTTATTTATAGTAAATTCCATGAGTTGTTTTAACTTTTGATATAACACTTGTCCCCTACAACAAGGCACAACTGATCTAGCGGACCTGAATAAAAGACACGAGATGGCGTCAAGTATACTCCGACTCGTATAGTTAAGCGGCGGGCTTGGATGAAGCAAAAAATATCTAAAAATCTAGAGGGAGCTGGTGCTGTTCTATATTTGCTCCGTGGTGTGAGGAACTTGATATGTATGTACGAGGTTGTAACATACATATATCTTGTGAGTCGATTTGGTAGCGCCGCTTACCTTTTGGTCAACGTAAGTGACGAGAAGCGAGAGGCGTGTGCAGTCAACGGCGAGCGCGGAGGGCACGCAGTGGTAGCTGGGCAGCACTGCGCAGGGCTCGAACCTGCCCTCGCCGCGGCTCCACACCGCCACGCTGCCCCGCGAGTCCGCCGCCACCAAGTACGTCACACCGTTAGTACACCGCCGCGACATGTGCAGGTGGAGCAACGACGTCGACTTCAAATCTATTACAATTACAATTATCTGATGCTGGAGTTATACTTCCTATAGGATAATTATAATGAGCCGTGATGGCCCAATGGGTTAAGTAGTTTGAACATTGGAGGCTAGAGTACAATAATGTATTACATCGCTAGTTTTACGATGAAGCAAACCTGCATACGCTTGAGAAGATATTCAAAGACGAATGTATAATCCTGATTGAGAAATGGCGTTGGCAGCTAAATACATGTTCGGCTAAAAGGAGTTACATACATACATATAATCACGCCTTTTTCCCGTAGGGGTAGGCAGAGACCAATTCTTTCCACTTGCTACAATCCTTACATACTTGTTTCGCTTCGTCCACTTTCATTATTCCCTTCATACATGCTCTTGACCTGGGATTTTTTTAATACGTCCCTGATTTAGCCTTGAAAGTAGTTAGCTTAAAGAAAATTATAAAAATACCTATACGAAAACCATACCACTAGCATAAACCACTTAGGGATCGACTAATATCTTGAATTTTTGAGAATTCATAAAAAACATAGAAATAGAGATTGTTTTTTTTTATTGCCGAATGTAGCATTAATCGGATACGTACGTTTTTCTGTGGGTATGGTGTACGCGAGGGTGGCCCCAGCGCATGGGTCGAGCTGCATCAGCCGCAGCGCACCGCCCCACGCCGCCAAGCTGCGGGAGTCCTCTGAGAAAGCCACGTGACTCCAAGCACCACTCACGCCGCTCACCGACACCTTCGACACTGATACGCTTGTATGGTCTTCATCCTGTACAAACAAGAAACTGATAACTTGATTGTAAATGAAGTAAAGTAACATACACTATTAATATAATATTATATAAAATGTAAATTGTAATTTTGACGTATTAGTATTCATATTGAATATTCAAGCCTTCCTACAGGAGTGCTCCAAATGCTAGGAGGCGGAGTAACAAAACCCTACTACGTAATACTGTATGTAGCATATACATATTTAAATAAATCATTATTAAATAAATCATTCATATTATATTCAGGCAGGGTGTATAGAGGGCCAGTTGAATTAAATGATGTCTATGAATATGACCTATAGCTGTTAATACTTACAATATCCAATTTGAGCATCCTTACATCACTGTCAGTTGAATATACAATGAATTCTCCAGTAGGAGACATTTCACAACAACGCATCTGTTTATTTTTCTTAGTTTGTATTGAAACTAACTTCACTGGATTTTCAATGAGTTTCAAACTCTGTTTCTTTGCAGTATTCTCTACTTTTGCTTTGTTTATGATTGCAAGAGATGAATCTTCTTCAAGCTTATTTGGCTCCTGTGGGTTCACATTTTCTTTAGAACTTGCATTACATACCATAATGTTTCCTTTATTATTTGTTGCATACAATCCCAGTTTCCACACTTCTAGATGATTGCTATATCTGAAAGTTTAATAAAATATATATACTAAAACTACTAACTTAGAAAATAGACTAGGATTTAAAGTAATATCATTTTATAGTAATACTAGTTGTGCCCATTCTAGCCATGTTTCATGCCCATAGTTTTTATTAAATAAAATTATGCCAAGTTACACCTAAATAACATATATAATAGTTATCTGGGTGATGAGAGCCCCTGTCATTTTCCAGCCTTTTACCAATAAGTTGTTTTCTTATCTTTAAAAGCAGTGGAGAATGAACTCTTCTTATAAAAGATTACATATATGTATTTCTTTTTTATATGATACTAACCTTAGAAGTAGAAGTTTCTTCTGTTGGGCCAATGAGAACCTGGATGTTGGTACCATTGGAGGGATCCTCATCACCCATTTGGGTGGGTAGCTGGACAGTGTTAGATAGCCATCAATTCCAGTGGATATTAATTGTTCTCCATTTAAAGCAAGGCCTCTACACAAACAAACATGTCATATAGCATACCTCTATAGAAAAAAAACAGACGTGAAAGGGGAAATTCAGGATCACATAGCTTACTCATTTTTATTTTAAAATAAAATAGTCATTATGAAATATTACATGATATTTGGCACCCCTCATCCACATACGGCCAGAACCCATCCCCTTTAAACACCTCAAGGAATTAATGTATGCCCCCTAACCAATCAGTTCACTGAAAACATTACCTAACATCATGTTCATGTATATTTCGCTGCACATTCTTCACCCAGTGAGATGAATCTCCGGCTCCTTTTTGCACCTTGATAAAGTTAACAATAACAGGGTCCACCCCACTACAGTACAGGCTCTTCTCATCGTCTGTCACGGTTAAGGCCAGTATGTCTGTCTTATGTGTTGTGTATGAATCAATCTGAAATTGCAAGAATGCGTAAATAGATATGTATCTCACTCAGAGAACCCGTATTTCTATCCAGCATGGCAATACAGCTTTGATAATTCAAGTCTTCATTAATATTTTTAATACATACACACATACATATAATCACGCCTCTTTCCCGTAGGGGTAGGCAGAGACCACTTCTTTCCACTTGCTATGATCCTTACATACTTCTTTCGCTTCGTCCACTTTCATTATTCTTAATTTAATTTCTTATTTCAATATTTTTAATTATCATAATTATTAATTGAATACCTTTAGTTTATGTAGTAATATAAATATTTCATATGATATGAATCTGTGTGTCAGCTATTTTGCTATCTGTTTTGCATAAATCAATATTACCTGATCCCCCATGACTGTGTCCCAAAACGTGAGTTTGCCATGGCTGTCCCCAGATACAACAACATTGTCTGAAAGTGGTACAATACACCACACTATTGTTTCTTTTCCACGTCGTGATACTGTAATTCGACTTGTTGCATGACCTGTTTCTATGTTCCATACACGGATTGTGTCTACTGAACCTTTTGAAAAAAAGAACAAGGATTTCGCAAATTTCAAGGTAATATTTTTAAAGGAATTAATACATTTTCGTTATTGTCATACCTGTAATCAATACGCTCCCAGTTTTGTCAAATTTGCAACACAATATCCTCCCCTCTTGTTTATCAAACAATTTCTTGTAGACAATTTCATTATTTTCCACACTGTACAAATTTAGATAGCCTTGTTCAGTTCCAACTGCTGCCAAGCTGTTATTAGAATTGATATCCAGGCACCATGCTGCATAGCCTGTCAACAATACTGTAGTTTTCAAACTCAGCTTCTCCAGATCCCATTCGATTAATGCGCCACCAAGACCGGTAGAGAGCAACCTATCATGCACCCAGCCAAGGGCTTCAATCGATCCATTTTCAACACCCGGAATAAATTTCAAGAGATATGGTGCGTAATTTAAGTCCCATATTTCGATAGAGGCGTCCGCTCTGAAAGTAACATATAAAAAAGAAATTATTAATTGTATATATAATACGAACACAATGCGTAAAGGTAGTAACTATACGTTTTACAAATAAATATAAAACTTGTGATAAACTAACCTCGCCGCAGCAAGTAATTTGCTCGTTTTATTGAATGAAATACAATTTATAGCTTCCGGTTTAGGATTGTAATAACGCACTCTGTGTACTTTGGTGGACATTTCTTCAAGAAGTATAATTTCTGTGAAAAACACCTAACTTTCATTCACACTTATTCACGCTACTATCATAACCAAGAAAAAGCAATGTTTTGTTTATCTATTCTGACATTGACAATCAGCAAGGCAATCTAAAATTCTCTTATTTTTTTAAGTATATTCATGTGATGAATACATCATATTTTATCGAATCATTTATGTTTTTAATTGTTTCTCATTGTACTTGCATCAGAATTATTCACACGCAATTGAATGCTTCATGGAGTTTTAACTTAACAAAAAATTTCATATATGGATTGACATTTCTTTTCATAATTTTACGTATATTTGACGACGAAATGAAATGCTAATGCACAAGAAAAACTAAAAGATACAATAACATAATGTTGTTGTTGCTGTTAAAGTACAAACCTTTGCTGGCAAAGGTCTTTACATACATTGTAATCTTTGGTCTTTACCTTTGTTTGCTACTCAACAAGTAAACTACTGAATATTACCATAAGTTCAAATTCGTACCTATTTCATTATTCTGAATATAATGAAAGGAGTAGTGAATGGACTCTAAACAGAAAGAACTTTATCAACAACATAAAGTAATAATAAGAGGTTAGCTCTTCTATTACTTGAGGATTATATTTTGTATTGTCTCTCGTAGCGTGAGTCCCGGGAACTTTTGCTACTTAACCGGGCAATGGCAAGTCTCAAGCCTTCAGCTAGGCACTTTAATTTGCTAATTGCTAATTTGGTAGACACGTTTCACTTTGTTGATGTAGTCCATTTCAGAAGCCATTAACATTTTACATCATAGACAAGAGTATTTACCAGACTGTATGACTTTTAACAATCTCTGTTGTTTCCATGCTAGTAAATAGTATGACAGAAAAAGTAGTGAAAACAAGTTTGACTACTTTGTCTGCCGAAGGAAGGAAAAGTGAACGACATTTTTCGATTATAGAATTCTTGTATTAATTAAAAGTTATTAGCATAAAAAGTTTTCAATTCATATCTACTTTACAATGGGAGACGGACAAAGTGAAAATCAACCCTTATTGGCAGACGGTAATTTAATGAAAATGATTTTTATTTTGACAGCTGATGATTCAACTGATATATCGTATTTGTTACTAAACAATGTATAAAACAGAACTTCACAGCATGTTTAGTATTGTGCAATATTTTTCCAGTTATTACATGACCAGTGACGATATATGTTTAGGAATATACAAAATACGTGAATAATCGAAATGTTTTTGTTTGAAGAGGAAAATGTGAGCACAATATCTCCGATCGGACCCGACGAGCTGCCTCCACCCTACCAACAAGTTGGACTGCCGATGGTAACATGTCGCGTTTGCCAGGCCATGATCGACATATCAGGGAAGAGGGAACAGCATGTCGTTAAATGCTCAGAATGCAATGAAGCTACGGTAGGTTTGTTGTTATCTTTTTAAACAATGACAATATATTTCATATAGACTTATCTATCATCATAACAAAATTATCCAAGAAAATAAAAGCAATTAAAATAACAAATTTAACAAATACATTATTTAGAGTATGAGCTCTATTTCCTATTTATGTTACAAAGGGGCCAAATAAACAAGCTCAAACATTATAAATTGCAGCCAATAAGAAATGCGCCCCCGGGGAAGAAGTATGTGCGATGCCCATGCAATTGCTTGCTGATCTGCAAGTCCTCATCACAGCGCATTGCATGTCCACGAGCTGACTGCAAAAGGATCATCAACCTAGCCCCATCTCCTGTTACACCGCCAGTGCCTACTTTGCCTGGCATGTGTAGAGTGGTCTGTGCTCATTGCCAGGACACATTTCTGGTAACTGTCTTAACATCAATTTTACAAAATATTTTTTTTTCCATTTGATTTAATTGTACAATTAACAGTACAATACTAACCACTTGAATTTTCCACATAGCTTGGATGATGAAAAGGATCACCATAATCTTGGAATGCAAATTCATTTATTAATTATTTTATTGAGCTTGATCAAAGAGCCATATATTTGAAAAAAAAAAAAAACATGAGTAACATACCTATATGAATAAAATACCCTGCATATTGAAAAACAACAAAGCCTCCCAATATTGGGACGAAAAAACTATTTCAAATGAAACCGGAAGAAATAATTGATTTATTTATAGGATAATTGAATCAATCTCAAATACAAACAAAATACTGTTACAACTATTCAAGTCTCCTCAGTTTGTTATTGTGTTGTGTTGCAGTACCAGCTGCTGAAGAATGCGCCGGTGCGATGTCCGCATTGCCGCAAGGTCTCATCGGTGGGCCCGCGCATGGCTCGTATGCGCGGCTCCATCTTTGCAGCGCTGGCGTTAGTAGTACTAGCAGTGGCGCTGGGCGTGACGCTAGGTACATTATCAGCAGCACGCACCCACGGCGGTGGCATCTACGTGGCATACGTCGGCGCCTTCCTTCTCGGTGTTCTACTCGCCAGCCGCGCCGTCTACTACTTCGCCATGAAAGTAAGTAACATCGAAGGCCCCATGTAGACGGTCTGTCGATTCCCTTTGTTTTGTGATAATGTTTGTATGACTAGGAAATTGTGTATAAAATTTTCTTGATTCCATATAGCATTATTGTAATATGAACTCAGTTATATTATTCATAAAATGTTTATTCACCTTCATTATATAAAAAGCAGGTGTGTTCTTAGTTGATCACTTTGGGTTGATATTGCAGTGTGCTTATTTAGATAATATTGAATTAATAGATCATACAAATTATAACTAAGCCATAAGATTAAAGTAAAACATGAGTACGAGCGGAAGTCTTTTCAAATGCTGTATGTACCTACTTTGGGAATTTGGCAACCCTTATTAATTTCCGCTTTATTCATGATTAAATTACATGCTATGCATAAAAAAGTGTCCCGTAGTACATGAAAAACTTAACGAGAATATTAATTAACCGATAATTGTAATTCTTTTTATAATTAAAACAATGTGAAGACGCATTAACACGATATTAAAGTCCATAATAGTTAAAATTGCTTGGTTTTGGATACGTGATGTTTCGATGAGCGAGTGACTTGCCTATTTAATAGACTAAGGCAACTGTATTAACTAGCGATTTATTTAGCCACACCACACAATATGTACTAATAAATGAAATTTTGGTATCTTCATTGTCTGTCCGTTAGTGCCGACGAATATCTGAAACGGCTTTTGACGGTACTCACTGGCAGATAACTAATGTTATAAGAAGTAACTTGAGCTTCTTTTATTCCTAAAACTATACATATGAATTTAACACGGGTGAAACCGTGGGGCACATCTAGTCAATAATAATAATTATATTATTATTGACAAATATAAATTTATGCGTCTACCATCTATCTACCATCGCACAACCAACATGTTCTATATTAAATGTAATATGCAATAAAACTCTTTGTTACCGGAAATGGCTACCATAAAATACTCAATTACCGCCTATTGTGAATCCGAAGTCATAATTATGAATTTAGTTACGTTAAGTTGTATGTAACGTATTGTATGACACGTAAAGTCACGGCTGCATGTTACAAACGGTGGGCACATATCTGACATTCTGATGCTGCTTAGTGCTTAGGCAGTCAGTATGACGACCAAGGTGTAAAGCCCCTTCTTGATAAAGAATATAACCTCACCCGCTCCTAGTTAGTCGTTACATTTGTGATTTTTACTCAGAAATAATGATTAAACTATGAACATCTAGTCCCTTGCAAATTACTTGCAATGTAAGTACATAGTTATAAAACGTTTGCTGCACTCATATTGTGTAATGTTGCTTTTTCCAAGAGAGCTCAGTTACTTTACTTTGTATCGAATAAATTGGCGCCATTTGCAATGCTTTTTAGTAACATGTTATAACTTGACTGTTTGGTTATGATTAATAAATCCACTTGGTACGATTCCAAATATTTTCCTTATACTCCACCTAAACCGGCTTTTACGTAACGAGAGTTTGGATACATATGCTGCTTTAATCTTATGGTATTCGATTATGTGCAAATTTGAGATTATTTTCGTAAGGATGTGCTAACCTGGGTTCATACGTGATATTGCTATCATTATTCAGGAGTTCGGAAGATGTATATGAGGTTTTCAAATCTGTCATTTTAAGGAGAGCAAGAGGATGATGTTAATATACGTGTCTGTCTCTCGGTTTTTGAAGCTCTTAATAACTCTTGATACTAGGTACTTCTTTTGTGAATAATGATGACAATCATAGTATGGTCCTATTGTTGCTCCAACCGATGTGTTGAGCGATGAACAACATATATAGTTAGAAACAGGGTGATGTAGGATATTTACAAATGCGTAGGGACACCAATCCCTGCATTTTTAATATAACACGTTTGTGTTTTATCTATAATTATGTATATGTTTGTCTTATGGCCTTGAACTCCATACATTTTTATATGTCTTTGTATAAATATTCATCAATGTATATACCTACGTATCATAAAATATTAACTTAATATAAAATCTTAAACATATAAATGTTGATTGAATATATTAAATGGCATCTATTAACTGAATTGAAAATACTTGGAGTGGTTTCGGCAGTGTGACAAAATGTGATAACGTAACTAATGTTTAACGTGCTTACCATATACAAAAACATGTGCTTAGAAATAAGAAGTTTGATGATTGCAATAATCTTACTGTCGCCTTCATACATATTCAGGAGCATTTTCCTGTTTTAAAGCCTACATATGAGTTGTTTTTAAACTAAGCATTTGTCGCTGATTACACGTGAATCTCTTTAAAAGTACTACCACTACCTACTTGTTATCACCCACTAAGCAATGCATGAACTTTCACATTAAGCTATGTTAGGATCTGCGCTCATGTGATAATTAATCAGTCTACTCAAGTTAAGCCGCCGACGATTCATTCCTTTTTGTACACCAATGTTTTTGTTTTTCAACTCTCTCCTCATGCATTTCGTTGATAGAATAATCAGAGGTGTAAAAACACCCACAATGCACGGGAGAAATGTAATGCCAACGCTATAGGCCGCTGTCTCTTAGACACACTTGATTTTTTTATAAATATGTTATACATACGCAGAATTGCTTCGGTACTTCGGTTTATATTAGCTCGTTCTCGTTCTCAAAAGCGACACCGCAACATCGCAACGCCCAAATCATCACCTCTAAGCCACACAGGCGATCTTGTTAGGCATTGATATTTTCAGTTCCGTGTTATGGCAGATTATGGCGAAGGTCACAAACATAGAACTACCGTACCTTTTCAACGCACGTCATGTTTCTTTGCGGGCTCCGGCCTCCGACTAATTTATATACAGAACACAAAGTTTTAGAGCGTGAGTTAACACAAAATTTATAATTTCTCGTTCATAACACTCATTAAAAACTGTAAAAAAAATGATTTTAGCCCCATCCTAAAATAAAATATTATCTGTTAAAACTTCTGTCTATTCTGTCGGTTAAAACACAATTTTTGTTCACAAAATTATCATTGAATATTTTTGTAACCTAATTTTCCCTTGAATAGAGAATTATATATTATGTTATTTAACCAATAGACTCGTCGTCTTGAAGCCAAATCCAGCACAGTTTTGTATTTCAGGCTTATATTATATCCACTGGAATCGTCGCACCAACTTCTTTGTAGTCTCATATAATAATAATAATGATAGTTCGTAATAGTCAAAATTAGGATATTCAACCTTTATATACTGAACTCTTTATCCTATAGTATTTGATTGAGCTAACTCATAGCTCCAAGATAGCTTCTTGGTACCTACTCTTGTGTTCCAACGATTACTATGGCCATGAACGCCAGAAGGAAAGTCAGGAGCTAACGGAAGGGAAACCGCTGGTTCCTTACACGGCTAGCGCACTTTTCTCTAAAAATAAATCCGAAACACGCTAATTTTACTCCTGGTTCTTTTGTGGTATTAAAAAATATCAAATTAGGTATAATTAGAGAAAGAGAACTTCGACTGATGCTATGATCAAAGGGGTACCGTTGCTGACCTTTCGAACTCAGACTGCCACTTGAGAGACGACTAAGAACATTCACTTCAATAGATAAAGTCAAGATTATGCATGCATGAATAAAATGCCGTTCGTAGCTTCGCTATATGCGTAACCATTACTTCCAACAAATATAACTCTATGGAACTAAATAAAAGTATCGATGATAACTGTATTATATGCCACTGTATACCTATGTATATTAATATATATGCTACGAGTTCGCCATTTAAGTTGAACTTACGAAAAATATTTATTTAAGCTATTTACGACTTTGTCCAAGTGAAATAGGAAGTATGGGCATTGGCGTACCACTCAAAATAATTCAACTTATGTGCCGAGCATTTTACCTACATGATATTAGAAAATATAGCGGTAGTAATGGCTAGTAGTTGTGTTAATTATAATTGTATCACTCTGTGGTTTTAGTTAGTGTTTATATAAATATAATTTGTTTAATAAAACACGGTAGGTATATTTCGAACATTGGATTGAGTGAATCAAATTTTAGTTGTATGTACCTGTAATAATCATTTATTATTATTTCCATAAAATGTTAGTGCTTTAAACATGTATTTTGTAGCTTTAAGTCAAATAAAATATATACCTATGGACATATCGTTACTTTCTCTTATTGTTCTTTACCTTGTGTGTGTGTGTGGTGTGTGTGTGTGAGGATGTACTTCACTAGTGAATGACTTCATTCAACCATCTGATAGTTTGAATCGGAAGAAAATAATGTTTTTTTTTTTGTATTTATTAATCAATACAATAAATATTACGAGGTTTACATTTACCTTGATTAAAAATAGAACATTCTTATATGTACAGAATCAATGTGTAATAAAATTATTAAACGTGCATTACTTTTATAAGACACGTACGTTTTATTTAAAATACATTGTATAAGCAACACAGGTAATTAGTATAACAAAATAACGAATATTTATAGTAGATAGGTAGGATAGGTACCCTGGAAATATAATAAAAAGGTGTACATGTACATGTAGTAGGTATTTATAGAAGATAGCAACATGTTTTTTACAGTGTTTATAATAAACGAGAGTCTACGCTACATCTAGAAAATACTCAGCTTACCATAAGATTCCCATCGAAATGTGGCCATTGCTTTTCAGCGCTCCGAGCGATACGAACTAGAACTACATTGACATAGGTACTCGATGCAAAACTCATGGTAGACGTACATGGAAACGAAGATGAAATAGAATAACTTTACAACGTATGTATTAACATAAGAGAATATAATCTTCCTTGCGCTTACAACCAGGAGATATCTAATAATTAGATAAAAGAAATGTCGATTAGCGATGTTGGACTACATACATAGGTACATAATTATATATATATAGCTGCTGCGCTAAAAACCCTTAACGTTTACAAAAAAATAAGGGTATTCGTCTTAAAAATATTATGTATATAAGCACAGAACCTATTTTGTTTAAGACAATTATATTGAAATGGAGGTGTGTGTATTTGTGTTTATGTGGGATGTACAAGTACTAGTATGTGGGGGTGTGTGTGTTTTTATCATTGGCCTCTTAATGAGACTTATTATAAGAGTCCTTGTGCTGGTATCCAGTGACATAGCCGGAACCGTCAACCAGGTCCTTCCGGCCAGCTATACCCTTGCCCTTGCCGGAGTCGTCGAACCGCTGCCTATGCGAGCCAGTATACTTGCTGGTGTCTGTTAGCCGGTCCACCGCAGCTGCGGCGGCCGGAGATTTAGTCACCTGGAAATGTCATCCACGCTATACATTAACAAACACGCAGCTAGCTAAGTATTTTATGTAACTTCTAAGTGGTGAACTGAAGGGGTTAAACGTTTCGTAAGAACAATCAACCGGAGTAACCCTGCTATGTAAATATTTGTGAAGATATTTATAACTGAATCACGCCAGAACTGCTCAATGGACAAACTTTATTGCTGAACTTCTAGGACTATGGTTCTTTTTTACTTCATGTTATAATGTATTCAATGTAACAGGTGCAATCGAAAGGCTATGTCTGCCTAGATACAGACATAGGTCTATGCCTAATACGACTTCCAACCTAAAACACCCGCGCAATTAATATGATATATTTTTTTAATAGGCAACATTACCCAATCGTGATATAATATGACCTCATTGAATGAACTACTCTTGTTTTGAACAGCATGTGTTCCTAATTATTCCAAATAGCCGGCGTGTTATTTTTATAATCCCTACCTCAACGCAATCCCTTCTTCAATTCACGGATAAAATAGTACCTACGCATCTTGTGACAAATCTAAGATATCATTGAGTCTAAATGTGGGTACCCCGAGGCTAACATTGGCTTAGTTCACCCAAGGAAGTTTCTAATAGGGAACCATGTGGCTAGGAGCTTATTACGAATATTGCCGAAGCTTAATGATAGCAAAATATTCACACTTATTGGTCAAAATTACTCCAAATGCAAAATACTTATTTAAATTCTTGTGTATCAGCGATAACCATACAATAGCAATCGAGCTATAGTGCTTCCTCTACGGGACAAAAGATAGGTACACTAAAAGCGTTTGTTTTGTATTATGCATGCTTTTTGACAGCAGCCTATAGAACCGGGATATCCTTCCCAATATGTTGATCGTTTGTATATCGTCCTTATTGTTTTAATATATACCTACTATACTATTAATATCAACACCGGTCCTAGCAAAGGCTTAATGTAAGAGAACTGTCATTTGTTTTCATAGTCAGACTGAAGGAGTAACTCACATGTGTTGATATTCCCGGCTGTCCGCATGTGGTGAGCTTCCTCTTGATGTCGTCCAGTTCGACTTTTTTGCTCTTAGCCAAGTCATCGAGGAATTTCTGATAGTCCTCAACTCCCACTTTGAGCGACTTGAGTTTCTTAAAGTGTATAGCGGTATCTGTGGTAGTTATTTTCTTGCCGTCGATCACTTTAGCTTGTTTCATCCATTTGTCGCTCTGAGAGAGCGTTATTTGTTTCCCGTCTGATTTGGGGTCGCCAAATTTGGAAAACGCCTTGAATGCATCCTGAAATAAATGGCATATAGGTTTTTAATGAAGCTCAGAGAAACATCACTTCGCAGCTACCTAAATCAAATTGACCAATCATAACGGGCGAGCGGGTACGAAGAGAATATTGAATGTAGATGAAGCGAAAGATATCTATAAGTCTGGCTTGTCTGACTAGCCCGAAAGCTATGCCGTGACGAAAGTCGTACGTGTTTACGACCACATTTACTATTTTTTTACTCAAATTGCTCATCAACAAAGTTCCCGGTATGAATCTATATTACTTTGGTGGGATGCGCTACCGTTAAGCAAGAAGCTGCCGTGCACCGGGAAGGAGCAAACCAACGTATTGAACTCAATGAGGTTTAATATCATTGATTAAACTACTTCTTCCATCTTTGGAATTTAAATGAAATAGGTTTACGACTTTTAGCTTTAAGCTGTAGATATCATAATTATTCAGAATGTAGACAAATTATTGATTTATATTAATGTATTGTGTATATTAATTAATTATTCACCTTAAAGGGAATGGCATTTTCATCGGCTTTAACAGTCCCGTTGGCCGCTCCAGCTGCGGAACCGTTCTCCAGCTTCACGTCTTTCAACTCCTGAGCAACCTGCTCCACTTGCGCTTCTTCCGACATTTTCACTTACACTGCAAATAACAATAATTGTTACAGCTATTGTTGTCATGCATCTCGGTAGGTGCCGATTCTAAGGTAGGTACGGTAGGTTTTAAGATTGGGCCTGCCTAATCACTCGTATTTACATACAATTACTACCTATATATAAGGATCTAACTGGTAGAACGGAGACCCATTCATCCCATAACAATGCTGCTTGCTATGCTAGCACACTACTCTACCCACATTGGTTCGGTAACTGTCGAGTGTTTCCAACGGTATTGCTAGCTCCCATAGGCCAGAGAAGCTAGTAAGTAGGTACCAAAAAATAAAATTAATATAGGTGCATTCTTGTGTAAGTATGTTATTCAAGGTGGCCTAGTTTGCAGTGCCTGATAACGGATAACGTTTCTTTTCAGCGAGACTTTTTCATTGAGAATCTTCAGCGGTTTAATTTCATAGTACGACTTGCGTTCGAGGTTAATCGCCGCATGCAGAATTACGTACTTAGAATTATAGTACTTGAGGTACAAATTGTTGATAATCGAAATACGAGTACCTTTTCCGAGTGAAGGATAGACACGGAGTGAAATTATAGGTGTATAATTACGATGAAACATATACATCGATACATACTTCACTTATGAGATTAGGATGTTTGATTATCTAAAAAAACTCTGGATAACATATTATAGTCCCTGGATCTGAATAGCTAATATATTATGATTAATGCAAAACGCGTAAGTTATAAAACAGTAGAAATAAATGTGATCACATACGTGCTGGGTAGTTGTTAACATTTAACTTATTACCATAATACAAATTAGCACAAGAGAATTAATTGCCTGTACGGTGGAATTACCAAACCCTTTTTGGTTCATCGTACTTCCTGTGGGCTTGCGATGACGTGATGTCATTATTCAAGTGTGCAAAAGAGAGCTATGACGTTTATAAATATTTCTCTTTCGTACTCTTAAAGGGGGGCAAAGATGAGTGTGTACACACGTATATGCTTATAGAATATCTCCTGCTCAACTGACTGCTTACGAATTCTGGACTATGAGACACGCAGCACTACGTCATGGTAGGGCCTCTGTGGTGCTGTAGTAGGTATAGAATAAGTACATTAATCGACGTCAATTAAATATGCCAGCTATCGCACCGCGCCCGCTGCCACGGATAAGGATGATGTCATACAAAAATAACCAAATAGTCGTTTCCATCTATCGCTGTATCGCGTATAGCGAGATTTGTAGCGGCTCACGTTTGTATGCTAAAAGTGGCAATTACATCACTGACCTCGCCTCGACACGTTCTGCCACAATCTTGTACATAAACATCAGCTGAGATAGATTCAAAAGAACTTAGCGTGCGAATTTCTTAATGTGCAATGTACACGCTAGATACAGTGCGCCGACGTGCAGTAGGCAGATAAAAGTTTTCCGTTTTGCGAAAGAAAACATAGCCTTTTGCTTTCAGTAGGTTAGGTGGTCATCTGCTTAGTATAGATGCAGGTTCAAGATCCGGTTTGTTATATTAAGAAGCAATGGTCACACATAGAGCACATTCGTCTCCGAAGGAACTAAAACAACTTGAAAAAGTGATGTTGTACTTGAAGGCTCTGACAGACTCGCCATCCGTCTGGCTCTTTTCTAAACATATCTCTGGTGAACAGTGCGTGCTGCTTAAACCCCAACTTACACCTTCGAAAGTCTTCAAGATCATGCTTATTTTATTAATGTATTTTATACTCTCTATAATAATAATATTAGGTAGGTGTTAGTTACTCTATCAACGTTTTAACGGTTAAATGGACTTTACTTAAATACAATTTGGAGCCGAGGTGGATTATACGTATTCCTTATATATACAGGATTCAATTACTCCCGGTAACATAAAAAAACAAATAAGTTTGTGCACTAAGCCGCCTATCTACTACTTATCTAATATATTATGACTATTCTAAGCTGTAGGTATGTGGTAAGCTGGCTCCTTAAAAAGAAGTCTATTTTGGGATGCTATAACCATAGCACTAAACACCAAGGTAACGGAGTTGGTTGATGTCACCTGCAACTCAACTGCCACGCAAATATTGCAAGTTTCAATCCCGACTGTACCAATGTGTTTTTTTTAAACATAAGTACAGTGATTAATCACGCCACGAGTTTTAGAGACCAGATGAGAAGTCTCTGCCTATCCAAATGATATGCACCAACGTTGTAAATTACTACAGTTTGATTCACGCATATATCCTTAGACCAGTGGTCGCTCAACCGATCGCTGTTCTCAATGGAACATAGGTATTGCCCGATAACCATTAATAACACCACGGGTCAAAGCCAGTTACATTACAACACTGTGTTTTGACACTAGTGACGGGGCATTAATTACCTTACAAGCAGGTAGATAGGACTCAGACCTACCTCGAGTATCGATACCTCCATGTACCACTATGTATGTACCACTAGTCCGCGTCAAAACATTGATTAAACAAAGGCTCCAAATACGATGCAATGTATGAACGTCTTTCAGATGTTCTCATTAGGCAAATAAGGAAATTACTTAAATCCTTATTTGGACTTTACCGACCTTGGTCAGAGTGCCCAAAGTAGTCATTCTTAAAACAATATGAAGCGAAAAAAATGGTCCTAGTATTAAAATCAGCCGGCGAGGCGGTGGGATCATTATTTTGCTGTTCCACCTCCACCCACTAATTGAACCTGTGGGTGCCTGGTACTCCTGGTGTTCCCGACTTTAAATGATTCGACCTACAGGCCAAGGTCCATTAAATAGAATACATCAAGTGTATCTATGCGTGGAAAGATGAAAAAGACTCGGAAGAGATATAAGCCTAGAGAGGACTGGTGTTCAACAATTTCTGCATCACAAGCCATTTTATAAGCTGTTGCAACTATACTTATCATATTTTGATAATCGCCGTAGGTATGACTTTGTATGCAGCGGAGAGACATCAAGAAATTTAGATTTTTGTATAGTATCATTGAGAAGCAAAATGTCTTGTGGGAATTTGTATCGGTCCGAAAAGAAATTCAAAGAACACACGTAAAGTCGCGTCAGAAGGACGGTGTCATACTCGCCAATCAGCCAAAGAGTATCTGTGTGAAGACGCGAAGACAATAATAACATTTTACGCGAGTAAAACCGCGCAACGCCACAAGTTTTATTTAGTGTATGAAGATATCAGGTATATATAGACAATAGTCGCAGACGTTTAAAATCCATGACCTTTATGTAACCTTCGATGCTGGAGTTTTGAATAGTTAGCACGTGCTATGAATGACGAATGTACCTACTTACTTACATGTATCAATGCGGCATACATGTAAGAAACTATTATTTCAGCTGGAGCTAGAAAGGGCTATAATAATAGTTGAATAGATTCATTCAATTCACAAGGACACGACACACAACTACCTACACGCGTCCTTGTAAAAGCTATTTGTAAATATTGCGTAGCCATTTCAGAACTGCGAACCTTCCTAATTAAAAGTATCGGAACATACCTACTACTATTAGGAAGGTTAAATATTATTTAAGTATACTGAAACAGTATCGAGTAGCCTTTTTCAATTTCTTTAGTTCTTTTGCGTGGTCCGTAGTGGATCGTTGCGTGTCCTGTTCTGGTTGCGAATTGTACATCTGCGGTCATCGTTACATACAGATACATATGTATGTCTGGAGCCTTAGAAAATCAGTTATTTAACTAAGTACCTACATTCTACAATATACAAGTCAACGACAGTCAGACGACCTTCCCGACCTAGTTTCTTAATATTTATTTAGACAGAGATGCCTAGGTAATAGAACTTTGCATTCTTTGCCATGGTAACAAATCATAAATGCAATTTTTCACTCACGAAAGGTACACACGAGGTCGTTTTTACTTCACGTAAGTGTTGATTATGACTAGGAATTACTTCCGTCCTTAAAATTACTTGTTTTAAATATATGAAACTAGGTGTGTGGCATAACCTGCATTAAAATGCTGGGTAGTAGTATGATTATATATGCATATAGAGCCAATGAGCAATCAATATAGTTCCGAAGATTAGCCCATTCATGGAAAAATTCAAACTGTATCTTAGTATAAATTAGCAAACAATTAAAGTATGTATCCATAGAGCGAGCAATGCTACGTACACGCCGAGCAAGGTAGGACGGAAGGAAGAAGTAAAAGGATCTAGACGTTATAGAACTGCAGACCAATATACCCAGGTGGGTTGACAAGGACTGACTTTATAGATTGATTAAATGTACGAACGAACTAATGCATTCGAAAATAAAGCAAACTTACTTAACGCCTTTATTAATTCCAAAATAGTCCACAATATGGCGAGGTTTTTTAATTGGATTAAACTTCAACTCACCGATATGTACTAATGCTACCCACTAGATACATACGTCATTGAAAGTGATACCCTGAAACGACGGCTGATAAAAAATACATAATAACCTGTAGCTATCTTATCACCAAGTTATCACAACGTTGTCCGAGAAAGTTGAGAACAGGGAGGTGTTTTGCCGGTGCATTTTATTTATGGATGGATATTAGACAATATAGTAAGAAGTAGGGAAAGAAATAGCATCCTTAAAATAGTTTCAAACCTTGTCCGTGCGTTGTACATAATCAGGGTTACGTCACTTGCAACCTGCGTCACAATACCATTCTATCTACATCACACTCATGGCCTGTGACTCATTCCCATTGGAAATAACTATTTATAGTTATAAGCATATATATATGCTGGAATAATACTTATAATAATATCCCGAGGATACGCAGGTTTGGAATTAAAAAACAACATGCATTTTCAACATCGTTTAAGTAAACATGAAAAAATACTAAGTAGATTTAATTATCGTTAATTCAATAAAATAAAAGGTTTTTATTTATTTTAGGAGATCCAAAAAAGCTTTGACCTCAACCTCATATTGTAAAAAATAAAATTTCTTAAATTATCGTACATAATGCGATGCAATTACCGTTCAAACATTGGTGCTCCAAAGTACTGCCGAAATAAACAAAACTGGAACACTAAAAAACTCAACAACAGAATTCTAACGATAAAATATGTCAATCAATTTACGACAGAGATTTTCTAGCGGGAACCAAATAGAACGGTTTTTTGACAAATAATATAAGGAGGTAGGTACCTACTAACTGTTTAGATAGAACCACGAAAAGCCGCATCATTTGTGTAACAATTAATTGTGTACATGATGTATTTGTAGGTATAGGCAGGAACCATGATCTACCGTTTATTTAGTTGCTGCTCACGTTCCGTCCGAACCTATACCTACTTACGTGCAATGCCATTTTAGACAGTCTTATAGATTAGACAGATAATATCAGACTGACACATCATATGGTGACGGGTATGTTACACAGGGGAGGCATGTATAGTAATTGCGACTATAATTAATTTATGACCTGAAGAGTGACTGAAAAGTTATATTTTTAATAACTAATTTATTTATGTTACGATGGAGTTGTACTAAATTTGGAATTACCTGACTGGCGCAATTCGTACTTACCTCCACCTTACGGAAGATAGCTGTTTATGCTCTACTAAAATCTAATTACCCGACTAAGTAACCGTTTATCATCTGGTGGGTCGTTTACTTGCTTGCCATAGAGTTTTGGTAAATGTAAAGGTCGGCAGGTACTGCGATATATCGCATACAGGTAATTTTCTCTTATATTTATAGAAATCTATACCAGTTCCTTTGATTCTAGACCGCTTCAGACAGGTACTTACCATTTAATTAAGCGTATGTAATGAACATGAAATAATGCAGACTTGGGCTATAAATGGAGGGAAATCTGGAAAGTGAGACAGCGTGCGAAAAACTAGGCACAAGTGAACGACCTTGGTATAAGTAAGTTTCTATACAAGTGATAGCTTACTCGTACATAGACTTTCCCTGCAGATAACGAGATAATAATATTCGCCTCATAGACTCCAAAGGCCTTAGAGGCCGTGGCGGCCGTGATTTTAGTAGACACCTACAAAGTAAAATTTGCAAGTTTCGAACTCCAGCGTTATGGAAAAATTAGTTTTTCTGAATATGTATATAGCAGTGATTTATTACATTACGAACTTTATGAAGAATTAATACAAAGTGCAGAAACCTGCAATCGTTTGTAAATAAAAGAGAGAAGATATGTAGAGACGTCCTTGTGAAATACTTTGGCACCCTTACCCTATGATGCCATCATAGGTATATACTTAGTATAGCCAAACAGTTCAGTTTACATGATGTCCTTCACATAACAAACGTGAAAGATGTTTCCTCATTACTGTGTGCATAGTAAAGGTTGTATTATACCTAAAGCAACCGGTAACAATGAAGCTGAGCATTCATCGCACTCATTGTTTATTGAATGCCCGCCAGACTATACAAATGTCGATAATATTAATACATTCGGGTACTTATTACGAAGTTAGAGACAAATACAGACACATCTACAGCTACAAATATTATAATTAATCTGTGGTAGAGACCATCTATAAAATGCCTTCTCGATACCCAAACCGTTGTAATGTAACAGCTTCAAGTAGGTACCTGCATAAAAAACTATACATGTATACCTGTGTATATGTATAGCTATATGTAAATAATTTTAAATAAACTACTCTCACACAACCACCAAGGAGTAAATAGGTAGAGATGTAACAATTAATACATGTTATGCTATGATTTCCTATACGTTCCTTGTTCTTTTAAAAATTAAAAATAATTAATTCCTTACTTTTAAATTTATAAATATATGTATATAATTGTAAAAGTGAATACGTTCGGGTGTGTGACGTTTTCTCGTTGATACCGTGAAATTAAGGATTTTTTTCAACAAAAATGTTAACTCTACCAATATCTAAGCAAAGAATTGCCACTAGATTCAATGACGTATCCTTAAATATGTTTGTGTTATTAAATAACGTACATAATATGTACTCTATGTTTTATGAATGTGGATGAAGCGAAAGGAACTGTAGCTAAGAACTGGCGCACCTTCTGCCTATACCGTGAGGGGCGCTTGATCATATGTGTCTTTGTATTTTACTAACGCTTACGTATTTTTTTCTACCTAAGTAAAGATAAAATTGTAATCTTTATGCATCAAGAGATTATCACTTCCAGTGTTATTAAAGCAGTAACGAAGGCTATAACAAACTACCGTGACTGTTCGCCCTTATCATAAATGCACGATGAAATTTGAGTGTGGTATCATCGTGATAACATGATATAATATCACTAGGAATCTTTTTTAATTTATGTATTAATAACCTTCCGTATCGCCATCGTTAGTTACGTTCGGAGTCTTTGAAGGTTGTTTACGTTGCACCAAACAACGATTTTAGGTACAACGTACAGCGTTCAAGTCAATTTGTACTTGAGGCGTTAGCATAGTCACCTCTTTCTTCTCGTATTTTAAGTTCTTAGTTCTGGGACCGATTCCAATAAAAGCGATTTGTCTACCTTCATTGTTAAGGTAGGTAAGTTGCGGCAATCCCACATAAATGGATATGGTCCTAGACTAAGTCAAGTTTGTATCCGAATTAGATGTGGTTTTCACAAATATATTTTGGTAAGCTTCACTTAACATATCCAAAATAAACCAAAACATATATCCAAAAAATGCATCACAAAGTCACTATTCCACACGGATGAAATCGCGGGCACAGCTAGTAGGAAATAGAGAGGTTATCAACAACAATAGATAAAATATAGCATCCAAAAATAAGGTACAAATACGTGATTATCACACAAATATTTGGAAAAGGATTTGAACCTGTGACGACAGTATTTATTGCGCCGTACTGTTCTTGTTTGCTGCAACCTTTGTAGTCCAAATATTATTTGTAGGTTGTATGGTGCAGTCGAGTCAGAAAGTTTGGGAAGAATTTTAAATGTGCCTGAAGATCGGCGACAGACTCGCCATCTGTCACCTTTGCACCTAAAATATATGTTTATCCTCATAAAAGGGGTTATTCTGACTCCGCATTCCGCGTACCTCTTTTTTTGATTCTTGTGGGAAAGCGTAGACATATAATATATATCCTCAGGTAGGCAGAGGTGTATAGGTAATAAAGTAACACCCTCATTCCGCCAGAGATAAATATTATATACATATATAGTTATTAAACCTATTTATTGTACTTAGGTGATCTACCTATTCCAATGCCCCCTTAGAAGTTTCTCTTACAAAGTACCCAGCAAACAAATCTTATCGAATTTGCGAATAGAAAAATAATATAAATAAAATCAGGGTTTATCCGTATTGCGTGTATAAATATATACATATAGTCATACAAAAACCTATGTACTTATTACATACATTCGCGATAAAAACAGAACATACAAATCCAATCTTTACGATGGGGAACTTTAACAGTGTAGGGAACGCCTCACAGGACGAGGGTAAGCGCCGAGACTCGCAGGGTTTGCCACCCTATGCACAATCCCTTTGTTATCGGCAACGAAATAGGTTGCATGTTGTCTAATCAAAATATATTTCTAATTAGGCATTTAAGTTATCGAGATCCAAGGAAAGTCTACCGCGCGCTACTTATTTAAATATGTTATTTATTTATAATATCCTCTAATTAAGATAGGGAATGAAATATGATGCCACAAAATATTTGATCTTGTGAATTACCCATAGGGTGCATTTGGACATAAATGAGTATGAAGCTATATAATATAAATGTAGACTCACATAACGATTGCCGATATGAGCTAATAAATGAGATCACATAGAGCAGCGGGCGCGGGCGCTGTGCACGGACGGGACGGCGGTACGTGTCTCACGGCTGCACTGATACTGCCGCCAAATGTTGACAAAGTCAAGTCCGCGAGATGGCCGCGCTCCGCCCGCACCACGCATGCGCTCGGCCCTCGCAAAACGCAATCATTTCCCTACTCATCTCCAATCTCTAGAATATTGATATAGATAATGAGACGAGGTTGTTAATTACAAATTTGTAGGCGCTGGTTGGCATTTAGTGACACCTAGGGGTCCGAATTAAATACGTACTTTATTTTTGTAGTTAAACCGACAGTTTACAAGGAATTCATTGTATGGTTTCAATACACATTTTATGGTTTTTACACACTCACATATCTTTCATAGCCTTTATTAGTTGACTGATATACTACCATAATATAGTTAAATTCTCGGTAGATGATGTTCGAGTTTATTTTGTGTTGTAGCTCCTCAGTAACTAGATGCCAGCAAAGCCTCGCGCTATTTTCCAGATATCTCAATTATATGTATATCTTCACGACTTCCCACAATACGGATAGGCAGTTCCGCCCCACTTTCCGCCAGATATATTTTAGGTGCCAACGTGAGAGATGCCGAGTCTAACGCCGTTACTCAAGCACGACTATACATAGACTATTACGCCATTGAATTGCTTCTCAGACGTATGCAGGTTTCTTCTCGATGTTTTCTGTCACTGTAAAGCTCGTGGTGTGAATAATCACTGTCCTTAAGTTCAAAAAACCTCACTAGTACAGTTGGGATTTAAACTTGCGATCTTTGTGGCGCAAGCCACTACTCTAACCACTCGGCCACCACGGCTTAATATGAGAAATCAATAATTGTCATTTCTGGTGTAACTGTTATTAAAAACTATAATGGTTTAAATAAACCACCTGTGTTTATCTATGTGACACAGTTTCGTGTAATTTTTAGCTCGATTTTACTGGTTCGAAATATGATTATCAATGCAAACCTCTTTCTAAAAGTAAAATTACCATTCATGGAGTAATTATTTATTGAAAACTGTTGAACTAATCCGTTTTCATAGACGAATATGCAGCCTTCTGCTTTGTCTAACTTCTGCAAGAGACTGTAAATTTCCAAAAGTGCTTCATGTGCATGCTCGTGTCGATTACATTCGATGGTAGGCATTCCTATTAACGTAACAATAACAATAATTTATGTAGCTATAACGTAAATAAACAAATAATATCTAGCAATTTAGATACTCGCAATTTTGAGAATAATTTACTTACATTTTTTAATCATTAGCTACATTTTTTTATCATTAGCTATCTTCAAGCCTATCCACAAGGATCTCCGAAGGGGTAGGCAGAGGTGTACCTTCACACCCACTTTCCGCAAGAGATATATTTTAGGGTTTCCTATCGATATTTTTCTTCACCGTAACATCACTGCACTTAAGTACAGAAAACTCATTGTTACTGACGGGATTCGAACTTGTAATCTTTGTGTTGCAGGCAACTTCTCAAACCACTTTGCTACTACGGCTTTTTCAGTTCAATTCAGTCAAATTGTGAGACTACAAAACGGGTTTGATTATTTCAAAAGTAAAATAAAATCACAGCAACTTAGTGTTAAATAAAAAATACTGGCAAGTGATGTCCTTCCTTATAGGAAAATGGAGTTAGTACTAAATACTAACTCCATTTTCCTATAAGGAGGAAGTCTTTAAGCCACTCTGCCAGACCTTAAGTAGCATATAGATTAATAGTCTCCGACGAAAGTTTAAATTTGTAATTAAATTACAATTTAATGGTATTAATCACGCTATTCTATTTATAGGTAATAAATAAATAAATAAGTTAGAGGAAAAACCTCCAGCACATCAAAACTGACGTAATATATATATGTTCATATATAAACATTAAAACATAAATTAATTAGAATAAATTGACCTATTTATACATGTAACGTAACAATATTTTGCGTCTAGTACTAAAATTGTGCTAATAACATGATGCAACTTAACATAGCTAGATAATTCCATTGTGACACTATACAGAGTATGAACTAATGAACTACAATCTTGGTGTATTACAGTTACATATTTTAGTATGTCCTTAATTATAATAATAAACACCTGGGATAATTCCACACAAATTGACCTAGTCCCAAATTAAGCAAAGCTTGTGTTATGGTAACTAGACAACGATATTTACTTATATGGATAGATATATACATAAACACATAGGACATCCAAGACTAAGGTACAGGTACAGGTCGTATTCATCACACAAATATCTGCCCTCAGCGGGATTCGAACCCGCGACCTCAAGATTCGCAGTCAGGAGCTCTAACCACTAGACCAGACGGTCGTCAAAGTATATTATTTTATAAATATTATGTTAGCACAGCTCTTGTTCAACTTCTACTATAATCGGTATGACAGCCCTAGTTCGTCCAGCACTACGTGGCTACCAAAGAGAGCAGGTCACCCAATTTTGGTAGGACGACATCTGGAAGCGGAGGACTCTTCTCACTGCGGATCTTCTCCAAGTCCTTCTGTGAAGTGACTCCCGTCAGCACCAGGAGTGTTTGGAACCCACAGCGCACCCCTAATTCTATGTCAGTGTTGCACCTACAACAAATGCATTGAAATATTATCTATGATTCGTCGAGGTCGTTAGTTTTCGAGGTCGAAAAAACACCTGTTTAACACACAAATATTAATTCGCAAACACAAAGGAATATTACATTTATAATAAACTAGCTGTCCCGCCAGCTTTGCCAGGGTGAAAAAGTAAAAAAAAAAGTTGAGTTTCATAAAATCTTTCATTTTGTTCCACCGACTACAGACAATATTTTAATAATGTTATAACAGTGATCGATGTTAGGTTGCTGCAGAGCCTTATAGGTGGCGAGTTATAACAACCATGAAAAACACTGCAATGTGCAAACTGATCATTGGATGGTTAGAGAATATTACAGCCGCAATGAAACATTGCAATATGTTTAACATATAAATATGTATAAAATGAAGCTAAAGCACTTTACCTGTCGCCAATCATCAGTGTCCTGGCCGGGTTCAATCCACTTGATTCAAGGAATTTCCTCACATATTCATGAGGTTTCCCGAGAACCAATGCTTTTCTCTCTGAACATGTTTCAACAGCTTTAACTAATGTACCAGTTCCCGGTACTATAATAGAACTCGACATGGGAAACCTCTCATCGGTATTGGTGGCGATGAATAAGCACTGCTCCGAAGCAAGGTATGAGGCAGCTTTCATCAATTTCGGGTAGCTCACATGCTCGTCGAAGCCCACCACCACGGCACCAACTTCAGGATCCAGCTCAGACGATTGCATCGACTTGAAGTCTGGCTTCACATGGTCTGGCTACAAATAATAAATTTTACTATTTATACACTGCAAGTTACTTCTCCCCGGAGATATATTTAGGTGTCAAGTTGACAGATAGCGTGTCCATTGCTCATTCTCAAGCACAACAATACATACATATGTCCAGGAATTTCTTCTAAATCATATGCAGGTTTCTTTTCAAAATTTTCCTTCATCATATAGGTTGTGGTGTGATAATTCACAGTACTCAAGAACAAAAAACTCACTGATACAGTCAGGAATCAAACTTGCAATCTTTGTGTTGCTACCAACTATGCTAACCAATCGGTCATCACCCAAGCTAATGTACCCAGTATCTATACTCATTAGTGGAGACTAATGAGTATAGATACAGGTACATACTGGTTTCAAAGACCTATAAAAATCAGTTAATACCTTGAGAGGACTTGTTATACCAGTGAGGAGTTGTAATAACAGCACATCAAAAATATGTTACTGTTTGTCAGTCAAAAGTGATGGAAATTGATTTGAATTTTATTAGTATTCTATCTATCTATCTATCTAATCTAATACCTTCTAAAGGAGCAATTCTTGTATATAGGTATGTATATATATAATCCGAATCTCGGAAACGGGTCCAACGATATCTTGTGTGCTCGGGGCTTTGGCGGCGATAAATCACTCTGGCTAGGTTTCATTTATAGAAGACATTGATTTATAAAAAAAAAAACCAAGCAAAGCTCGGCCATCCAGGTACTATGTTTAATATCTCATAATTACTGCACTTACCTTAGCATGTTTCAAATTGTGCTATTTGATTAATTAAAATTATTTTATTAAAATATTCAGGTGTAGAATTCTTATTGTTAACCTGAATAATGAGTGTGAATGTTCTCCAACATTATCCTACAGGGACTTAAGTAGATATATTATAAGCAAATCAGTCAATATATAATTTATATAATTAAATCATACAAGTAGTTAAAAGCATGTTTCTTCAGGGGAAATATGAAGCTTTAATCTCAAATTTCACACAACCCAACAAATCCAACAAAATAATTCATTATAATAATATACTCACACCAATACCTATGTGTCTGATACCAACAGCTTTCAACTCATCTCCAATTCCATTGGAACCAATGAGGTACACTTTTTTTGTAAACCCAATACCTTTAAGATAATGAGCCACTAAGTATGCTGTTGACAGGATTTCATCCTATAAACATATGACAAACATGTGAGATTAGTTATATACATATATCCTACTTTGGATAGTGATAATGTAGAGATGCCAAAAAGATAAAAAAATGCCATAAATCTTCTTAAATTTAATGTATTTTATAGTAGTGATAGGAATATTTAGAAATAAAATAACAGTGATATTTTAACAAAAATATTATAGAAATATTCGATGCATGCATACAATATTGATGAAACATCAGAAAATATAGGTTTACATGATTATACATATATCACATTTGTCTTATAGCTAAAGATTATACATAGTTACTTAACAAGCTAAATTACTTACTGCACTGGCTATGAATCCTAATTCTTGTGCTTTGCTGGCAAATTCACTACGAGCTTTAGTAGAATTATTAGTTACATAATATATTTTCTTGCCCAAAGTTCTAAAATAATTCATAGTATCAGCTGAACCTGGGATTGCATTATTATTAATCCATAAAACACCTGAAATAAAAATACATAAGATTATTAAAAAATCGTTAATAAGTTGTACTACGACAAAAGAGGTTTTCCCTGGCACTCCAACCACTATACCAGAAGGTCGTCATAGTATCAATAATATATAAATTATTGATAGTTTCATTGAAACTGATATTGATGTAGTCACCGCTTTTAATTCATTTGAGTTGATTTGGGTCTTAAGCATTGCTATAAAAATATATACCTACTATCCTATTAAAGCCTGAGCAGTCTCATACGTCCGAAACCAACAAGACCATACAAGTCCACAATAATAAAATTATATCTTACCGTCACAGTCCGTCAAGACTGTATCAAATGAATTTAAAAATTCTTGAACTTGTTCCTTGTTCGCTTCTTGAAGATTTTGAATTGATGACTTAAACATTCTGCTAGTGTATACCAAACTTTTATTATGAACTAAATATCCAGCTAATATTTTTGGTGTGACATTCACAGAATTACAATGATTTAGTAAACGAGACAGGAAATTAAACATGCCAAAATGTATCAATCATTCGATAGCAAATAACCTAGCAAATAATGGAAAAATTTGTCTGGCAGGCAAATATAACAACGTATTTCAGTTTCTTGCTTCGCCTGTAAATGCAAAATGCAACGGAAGATACGCACACAGGCAATGCACCTAATAAAATTGTTGCAATATATCGTCAACAGATGAATTAGAACTTAAAAACAAGCCAACTGCTCAGTACTAGGTTATAAATAGTGTTGTCGTCCATCGTTAAGTGGCTATCAATAAATAGATAACCGGCCTCTACCCGAATAACGATTTCCTATCATTAGAATAGATATATCTAAACAAATATTCGTGCCCTACAACTCTAACAATGACGGTATATCATTTATAAACTTTCTTTTCTAAAGTATGGATTTTAATTGGTAGAGTATAATTCAAATTTGAACTATCGTAGGTAGTAATATATCGATAGTCGATACTGATTTTGTTCAGAGGACAAACCACGGTCAAATATGTAGAAAATCCATAAACAATATTTATTTCGTTTGTAATATTAAAGTAGAGCTAAAGGCCAATAGAGACGGCCAAAGATTACATTATATGAGTAACAACCAAGTAGATGATGGCGAGATGAACTGCTCAATTTGTTGATGTGCCTAACTAATAAATAAATAAATTGGTCGAAATATGTGCACAATCGCTCGAAATAGGAAGAAAGGGAAGGGAGGCTTTTGACCATAAATGGAACGTAGATGCTAAAAAAACATAAACATGGTGTGGCCTCAGACCAATAGGGTGTGGCTAATCAATCAATGTACTTAAGTTCAGAAAAACTCATTGGTATAATCGGGATTATGTCGCAGGTAACTACTCGAATAATATATAATAATAATAATATATCCTCACGCCTTCCCACAAGGGTCCCCGAAGGGGTAGGCAGAGGTGTATAGGTAATATAATATAATATAAAAAAACTTGAGAGGTGTCAAGGGACACCCGGATGGAACGAAGTTAAAATTAATAGAAATGAAAATATGTATGTATGTGTGTATGTATGTATGTATGTGTGTATGTATGTATGTATGTATGTATGTGTGTATGTATGTATGTATGTATGTGTGTATGTATGTGTGTATGTATGTATGTATGTGTGTATGTATGTATGTATGTATGTGTGTATGTATGTATGATGATGCGAAATAGAAATTAAAATATCTGGATTGCTTTCTATAAGAGAGAGAGAGACAGACAGAGAAACATGCGACGCCGCACAGCTGACAATAGTTTACTATAGCGACTATAGCAAAAAGTGTCGTGACAACTTTTCGTAAGAATTTTTTCCGTCTAAAAGTGTCGTGACAACTTTTCGTAAGAATTTTTTCCGTCTAGCCCCCTTTCACAACGCGCGATGAGGAAATTCGTTCCAATATGTTAATCGCTGCCTGCCTCGTGAGGGACTCAGCGTAATGATATATATGGATATGTATGTATATTGCAATCTTTTAAGAATACCAAGGACTAGTATCCCTGTCATGAACATATAAAAAAGAAAAAAAACAAGCCAATGGAACGTTAGGATCGGATTGACTTTCAAGATTTTATTTTTGCTTCCTTGCTTGCAATTGCATTATTGTGTGTGTGTGACTGTGTGAATTTCCGCGCAGGAGAAATATGTTCGATATGAAATATTTGTGTAAAATGTTCTCTGTCTGTGTTTTTTATGTATAAATTTCAGCGTTTGTGATAGTGTTGGTTTATTTGTTGGAGAATTATTCGTACTATTGTATTTAAAGTGTTTGTTGATAAAACTGATGTTGGAATGCACAAAGTTTTGTCGTCGCCATTTTGAATAAGGTATTAAAAGGTATCTGCGCAATCACTTAATTTTTTTACGTTCTACTAAATGGCTGAGAAAAATCCAAAGGAGCCTCCACTACAAACATTAAGCGGTCTACCGCCGAATCATAATCCGTGGATGTATGGAATGTACCAACAATACAATGGGTATCGCGGAGGCATGTATCCTCCGTACTTTAACCAGTATTTCAATCAAGGCAATGGGTTTTCCAATTACTCCCAACAATTTCAACAAAATAATGACCCAGCTGATGATTTCACTCTTGGCCCGTTTTCAAAACCGCCCCCTCCATCGCCTTTGCATGGAATGTCTCCCCATCATGATCCCAATCGCCCCTTCTTCAACCAGTCTCCTATTAGGTTTAATTTAAACGCTGTGAGAAAGACTGCGCCCCTTCCAATACATGACAATCCCCTCCTTACAAGTAGTGCTCCGAAAAAGAAACGCAAGAAGGCAAACAAACTGAATGAGGATAACTCATATAGTTTGGATGGTGTGTTGCCTCCTCTGCCAGACCATCTCCCACCATTACCTCCCCTTCCTCCACCAGAATTTCCCAAACCCCCTCCACCTCCCCTGGATGTGCCACTCCCTCCTCCTTTGGCTACTGAAGATATCCCAGAGCCTCCAGGAGAACCCAGCTGTGATATTGTAGAACAAAAAGATCATCAGGGAAGTCCAACAAAAATACATTCTTCAAATATCCTGACATCTCCTTCAATATGTCAAAATAGCTCTGGCACCTGGCCTGAGAGTCTGGAGCGGTACATTAAAAGATGTTACGAAAAATGCAAATCTGCATTTGATCGTGATCAAATAGATATCTGCCTAAAGGGGCGAATTACAGCTGCAGCCAATAAAGATGAAATTTGGACCAGAAATTGGGATGAAGAAGCAATCCCAAGTGTTCACAGTGAAAGGAACAATTTGTCTGTCAAACCAGTCCGTGGTACATTAAACTTATATCAGAAGCCTGAAACTGTTCCAGATATTCCTAAAAACAGGGTAGGTGTAAGTGGACGAGGATTTGGTGGACCCAAAAGCTCTCCGCAAAGAAGGAGGCGTCCTCATTCCAGAAGTAAATCAAGAAGTCCACCCCGGAAGAGGCTCAGGTACAAGATACAAAGTGTTGTTGATATAATTTAATTTGAATTTGAGTTTTGCTAAATGATTTAATATTATATTTATATATATTTTCAGTTCATCATCCACATCTAGTGATGAAGTTGAAGAGAAGAAAATGGCAAAGGGTAAAGGACGTCAGAGAGTTAAAGATAGGCTCTCATTGGATCAGAAAAAAACAGATAAGTATCCCAAGAATGGAAAGAAAAAGCAAGCTTGTAATCAGTTTGTAGTTGAGGATGTTCAAGGTAATGCTGAAAAACTTCAAAAGAGAGCTGAGCGATTTGGAGGTTCACCTTATGTACCTTCAATTGCAAGCTCTATTCAAGTAGGTAACAAGAGAGTAGAACCAACTATGAGGAAGCCTATCATACAGGATACTGAGGGAGACTATGAAGTCAACAACATGCACATTGTAGGCACATGCCATGATATTGAAAAGTCATTCCTAAGATTAACTAAAGCACCTGAGGCATGTGAAGTAAGGCCTGTCTCCATATTGAAAGGTTCTCTTAAAAATGTCAAAGAAAGATGGATAGATAAACAAGATTACAGGTATGCCTGTGATCAACTCAAGTCAATAAGGCAAGATTTAACTGTGAGTATATCATATGATGCCATGCTTTGAGCAATGTCCTCTTAAATTGTTTTTAATAATGTATATATATTCCAGGTACAAGGCATCCGTGATGGTTTTACTGTGGAAGTGTATGAAACCCATGCTCGAATAGCATTAGAGAAGGGTGATCATGAGGAATTTAACCAATGCCAAACTCAACTTAAAATGTTGTACAGTGAACTGCCTAATTGCAGAAAAAATACTGCAGAGTTCACAGCATACCGAATCTTGTACTATGTGTTTACAACAAACACTCTAGGTAACTATTAACAACATCATGATAATAATACTCATCTTCACACCTCCCATGCAGGTGTAGTAAGACCTGCCATGGTGATATTTGGTATTATTTAAATCATATATCCTCCTGCGTTCCCACAAAGGAGCCCAAAGGAAAAAGCTGAGGTGTGTAGGTAGTACCTATACACCTCTGCCATTTAGTTTTCCACACTTCTCGTCGGAAATATATTTTTAGGTGTTAATGTGACTAGTGGTGAGTCCATTGCCATCACTCAAGCAGGACTAATCATATATCTTTGAATTTATTCTCAAATAAGCAAGTTTCCATCTTGATGTTTTCTTTCACTGGAAAGCTCTTGGTGTGACTAATGACTGTTCTTAAGTTCTGAAAAACGAAAAAAAAAAATATATATATTACATTAAGGATAGCTAGAACTGTACTCTAAATAGCTAAATGAGAGAGAAGTGCCTTAAACTACTTAAACTCTAAACATAACATTTTGTTATTTGGAATATTATTTCATTGTTAACTAATAATTCATGCTTGGTGTTTCAGATTTGACAACTATATTTCAGTTCCTATCAAAAGAAGATAGAGAAAATGAGTGCATAAAACATGCACTCCAAACTCGGTGTGCATGGGCGACAGGCAATTTGCATAAATTTTTCATTTTGTATAAAACTGCACCACTAATGGCAGGCTACCTCATGGACTGGTTCGTGGAGAGGGAGCGAAAAAAGTACCTCAAGTACATCATTAAGTCGTACGTTCACCTTTTAACTATAGTACTTAGTTTATGGGTGCTACATCACACTCTACAGCTTACCCTAGTATTATTTAAAATTGCAAAACCTATCCACTTGATACAAGGCAAACATTACATTTCTATAAAAGCGTCAGCAATGCGAATGCTACATAGTAAGAACTCCTTGTTTTTTTGATATTACTTTTATTAAAAAGATTTAGTTCACAAACTCAAACACAAACAAAAATACATTCTATCTTGGCTCTTGAGTTGCATTTTATTATCAGACATTAATTATGTCTATGATTTGCTACTTTTATATTCTAAGATTTCATTAGAAAGTAGACGTACTTATGTCAAGGGATGAAATACTTTTCAACTTTAAACCATTTCAATAAAGTCGTACTTTCTGCAAATTAGTTGAGGAGACAGGATTAGATGTTACACATTAATTTGTTACAAATGAAATAAAAGTATTAATGCTGTGATATTGCACAGTGTTAGAACAGTTTTTATTTGAGCATGACAAAGCGCCAAATGTCTCTAGCCTTACAGCTCTTTCCCTTCATCCATATTCTACACATTCATCACATAATACTACCCATCAATTCGGTCTCAGCAACAAATTTAATAATTAAATTAAAATGGGCATTGGGATGAGTTTAATAGGTAGCTTTATTGTATTGTCTTGTCTATTTATTATCCTCCCCAGCATTATTGAGCACCTTTGATTAATTTGTTTGCCAGCATTGCTGGTTATGTTTATTAACATGTTTTTATATGTGCAGCTACAGGCAGAATGTTCCTGTGGAGTTCATCGTTCGAGAGTTGGCGTTTGAATCGAGTTCTAAGGCTTTTGAGTTTCTTAGCCAATTCCCTCTCTCATACACTGGCAGCGACCAGACTCTATTAGATTGCAAGGCCAGCCTTCCAGCTGTAGCGAGCATATAACATTTTCTGTTTGATAGCCGTCCTGTTATTGTAGCCTGTTGTTGCGTGGTGATGTAATGTTACACCAAGCAGCTACAAAATACAACACTTCGGCGGAGTCGTTGTCATCGGTCATATATTTCTCGTCTTATTTTGATCAGCTTTGCTAGGATAAGGCGACGATATAGTCGAGGCATCGTGTTAATACATTATTCAGCAGAAGAGGATGTTATGTACGTTCAGAAGATTGCACCGCACCTACAGAGGATAGTGACAAGACAGTGAAATGAACTGATAAGTTTGAGAGTTGATAGATAGCCAATACATAAACGTTCATACAGTGCTGATAAAAGACTTGGTGAATACCATTAAATATTTTAATAAATGGACTACTATGTGATTAACTTAATTTTACCTACAAGGATTTCTGTAAATATTGTAAGTTTTATTGTCTATATCAAGTTTTATTTGTTTAAAATAATCAATTGCAAGAATCAGTGCATACAGATGTCATACTTAGCGTTAATAAATAATTGTTCAAAATCACTGTTTTATTCAAACACAAATAAGTACTGTGATATATAATGTGCTTTCATGTTAATGTGAGCAATGGACATGTTTTACCAATTGAAAATCACTCCAGGGGTATTTAGTAGCCATAAAGTGGGCCGGCCAAACAAGGGTAAGTCATGTCTGCCTCATCTGAGTATGAGAGAAATAAAAAACAACGAACAGCAGGCGAATTGCAGATACTAGTTACCATAACCAACGAAGAATGCGAAAAGTGCCTAAAGGCTGGCAAGTACCTACTGAACAACTGGTTCGAAAGAGGTAAACAAATCGCCAAATGTCTTGTAACTTAGCTCCGTCCAGTAGCCAGGCACTTCCGATGTGCTTAGCAATTAGCCCATAGGAAGTGCCTGGCTAGAGGCTTTTCGGTTTCGCCTTTGCTGAGCTAGGTCGCAAAAGTTTCAGGAACTCTGCTACGAGAGAAGATAAAAAAGTCTACGCTTAACAAGAGTTCGAGTATGCACAGCTAAAAGGCATGTTACGTAGGTTTGATGAGTAAAGGAATGTTCACTAAGCAGTTATATGAACAATGCGAAAGTGTAAGGCAGAGGAATCCCACCCACGTTTCAACCACCTAGATCAAATTAATCGAACACTCAACAATGAAAACATCTGGAGTAGTGAAAACAGGCGAGCATGAGCATGTATGAATGACGACTGTGCAGAGATAACTGGTAGGTACTCCACTCTTTCTGCATACGCCGACAGGGTCTCGGTGTAATGATATAATATGATTAAATAAAATAACCCTTCACCGAGTGTGGGCTTCTGAGCCTGAAATATAGGCTAAGCCTAGCCTGTATTCCAGGACACAGTGCTCTTCCATAGTTTTACTTAAAATAGGTATACCTAAGTATACACACATAAGTCAAATGGTCTGTTATGCGTGGTTATGCGTGTACGGCTTCTGTAGTCTCATAGTTGCAGTGAGAAAATAATTTATTGACAAGTTTAATTTTACAATCTCGTTTCGTTAATTTATAAAAATCTTACCATCAGGCGGACCCGCATGCTTGTTTGCCACCCAAGTGGTATAAAAAAAATCTGAATCAGAATATTATTGTAACTAATAAGCCTATACCTATATAGGTATAATTTTGGACCAAATCTAAGTATGTACCAACTGTTATTTCAATCCTAATAAGGTACTCATGATTAATAAAGCGCCATAAGGTATCTAACAATATTCAAAATATATAGGCATTCGCGATTTTTTTCGCATTCGCAAAAATTTACATTCTAACACATTTTAGATAGGTACATAATTTCTGCCATGCCAACCTCGTCGGTATGAAGTTCGTCTACTATGAGTAGACCTAGATCTTTTACTGTACCGATCCTCCTTGGCAGTTACGCGCCTGCGTCAACTGTAATGATTTTAGTAAAACTACAACCGTTTAATCCATTCCAAACCTTGTACGTCTCAGTGAAAGGTGTTGTTACCACATAATGGGACCTGAGAATAAAAATGTGTCGAAAACTCTTCCGCGTCGTAATCCAGAACAGTTGCCCTTCGATGATATAGATGAAATTTTGCAACAAATAAAAGTGTTAAGAACAGAATTTGCTAAAATAAAAACCAACCTGAATGATGGGTCGATAGATAATACAAATAACAAGGAGTTGACTGAAATGGCGGCGTATTACCAATGATGTATAAACTGAGGTAGATACGTCATACCGCGCTCGTCTTGGCTAGCTCAACACAAGCCAACTGGCTTGAGTCAACTTAGTGTCAGCTTGACTGGCAACGACGTAGCACGTATTCAGCATTTCGGATAAAATGCCTTCTTGTGTGTTTAGAAACTGCAAAACATATACTGGGACGAATGTAAGACACAAGAAGGATGTGACTTTTCATTTATAAGTATTGGTTTATCTATTTTATCAATAAAAAATATAAAATCAAACATTGTATTTTAATCCGAATTAATTCCCGCGACGTTGCCGCTTCGGCACCGGCGCGAACGAGACAAGTAGCGCGTTACGTTTAAGAGCGACAGAGAGAACGATAAGAGCCCTTCATATTGACACGTGGCGATTTTGTTCGTAAGAAAAATGGGGATGTTGGGCTAATCAGTCACAGGCTATATTTTAAAGTTGGGTGTTTTGTTTTTGTTGAGGGTTTGACTTAATTTCAAGAATTCTATTCTTGAAAATTGAGGATTGAGTGAGGTTATGTTATTTTAGAAACACATGAAACAGTAAATAGTTTCCTGTATAAATAAAAGGAAATAGATTAACTAAACTAGAAGTAAAGCCTTTAAATGTTGTTTTTTGTTATTTCAGGTAAGTTACTCTGTTTAGAATGTGATAATTATCTTAAAACTTTGTATTTAATTGTGTTGTTAATAAAAGAAAAATTTGTTATTTCAGAAAACGCAAATATCGTCTTTATTTCATTTGTTAAGGCATATTACTATTATATATATATATATATGTTTATGATATATAGATAGAGAGATAGAGAATGTTATATAGATTTCCTAAAGACGGACTGATGAAAGACAAATGGGTAAAAATTGTTAGAATCCAGAGACGAGAAGATTATTGGATGCCAACGACATACTCGTCTATTTGTTCTCAACACTTTCTGTAAAATGACAAATATTAAACAAAAAAAATATTCGCAAACTGATAAAAACAGCAATTCCAGTAATTAAGGTAATTGAGAATTTTTTTTGGTTATAATATTTTAATGGGTTTAAGTTACGTAAAAAAAAGAAGAATGAAAAGTTTGTGTAATATTGAGTGTCGTTAGATTCCTCGCAATGTCCAGTATCATAACCTGTGAATTGTAACCACCAAATTCAATTATAGAAAAAATATTTTTTCATTTATTTATTTAAACATTTTTTTTATTTCTTTGATTACCTACCCATTTCTCCCGCTTACACATTTTGCCCCAGTTTACTCTAGAGTCGACGTCTGAGGCTGTCATTGGCTGTCGATTGGTCGGCCAGAGGCAAACATTGTTAATAACATGTTATCTCTTTCTGACAAGTAGGATTTATATACTTCGTGTCCTTTTAATCTTGCAGTGTTCTTATTGCCGTTGTGTGAGTTGTGTATTGTAGCTATGTGTAGGTATAGCATAAAATTTGCCATGTTTTTACTTCATAATCTAAGAGTATAACGTCTCTATAGATAAAACCTCATTGCGTATTACAGTACTTTGGACGATCGCCTTCTCAAGATGGAGAATGATTCCTTGGAGATGTTACAACTACGATCCAATGTTCAGATCGCAAGTGACAATATCAGAGCCCTCATAGAACAGAAAAATGAATCCGATCAGATCTTTAGATTAAATAATCTTGAAATCTCCGGTGTACCCGTAATCCAAGGTGAAGATCTTTATAATATCTTTCACTCTATTTGTAGAGTATTGGGAGTCCATATCAATGATAAAGACATTGAAGACGTGCATCGCGTTCCTCGCTTTGAGAACACCAATGATAACGGCGAGCAGCAGAAAGTCCGTCCTCCTGCTATACTGGTGCGATTCATGCAGCGCCTTTACAAGGACCAGATTTTATCGGCAGTACGCGCCCGCAGAGGTTTCACCACCGCTGATATCAACCTCCCGGGACCAGTAGCTAATGTATACCTGGGTGACCACCTCAGTCCTGCCAATAAGTTGTTACTGCGGCGTGCTCGTGAACTGAAGGCGGAACAACAATACGCCTACCTGTGGATCCGGGACTGTAAAATCTTAATGCGCAAAACCGCAAAGTCCAAAGTGATTCATATTTCCAGCGACGCGGTACTTGATGAAGTCGAAGTAACTTTTTTAATGTCCATTTAATCAGTACTTACGTACTCACCTAAAGTGCGTAGGTACCATAGGTAGGATCTAATTATTATACAAAATTACATAACTTTTAAATCATTCCTACCTACGACGTAGCTTAATAATACCCTGTCATAACATTTATCTTTTAGTTGTAGCATCGGTGAATAAATGTTTATTATATTACTAACCGTCACAATGTTATGAAATATTATGTAGCTAATTTCCTATCCTCACGCCTTCCCACAAGGGTCTCCGAAAGGGTAGGCAGAGGTGTATATAGGTAGTACCCACGCACCCACTTTCCGCCAGATATATTTAAGGTGCCAACGTGAAAGATGGAGAGTCCAAAATCAAAATATTTTATTCAACGTTAGGGACACAGGGAACACTTATTGAACGGCAGATAATTAATAAAAACAAAAGTTACCACCGTTTCAAAAAAAAAAACTTGCAGAAGAAACGGCGAAACAGACCCCGGTTTTCGCTATTAACATTTATTTCCTTTTACGTAGGGGTAGCAAAATATTAAATTACCTACATAGGTGTAATCTCTGTACAAGAGGAGCAATTCATTGCCCACGCATTGGCCATCATTCAAATAATCTGATTTTGTATAATAAGCTTTTTGAATTAATTTACTTTTAATGACAGCTTTTAGCTCTAAAAAAGGTAAGTCAATTTTGGAATATATATTGCCACAGTACGGTCAATATGTAAATTTCCTTGAATAAATTCTTACAGAGAATCCCGAGGCTTAAGGCTATAAATTGCACGAATAGCCCGCTTCTGCAGCACAAAAATAGATCCAATGTCTGCAGCATTACCCCATAAAAGAATGCTGTAAGACATGACACTATGAAAATAGCCGAAATGAACTCGTTTAGTTTATGCTGTGCTGTCTGATTTTTCATCCACCGAGTCCACCGCCGTTACTCAAGCACGACTATACAAACACCTTTGAATTGATTCTCAGACGTATGCAGGTTTCCTCTCGATGTTTTCCTTCACCGTAAAGCTCGTGGTGTGACTAATCACTGTACTTAAATTCAGAAAAACTTGCGATCTTTGTGTCGCAAGTCTCGAACCACTCGGCCACCACGGCATTTTCCAAATTATAGCTGTTTTATTTATGTATAGCTAGCAGTGCCCACCATTTGCTGTACATGGCAGAATCTTTCTAAATGTTACAATAAATTATTGTTTTGTTTTGTAGTGTACATTTATTTTTGGAACCTCTTCACTTCCTTCGTGAAACCAATAAAACATCAATATATGCATACCTTAAATTGTAACAGGCTCATGTCTTTACGTAGATACCTACGTTGTTAATATGGAAGAAAAATGTATGTATTATATTATGGTGTTTGTGGCTATTAGATTAGAGCAATACGCCAAAACTACATTGTTGAGAGTTTTTGTTTGTTTACGTGTATGTTTGTACACGCATAAAAATAAACTATAAAACCATAGAATTGAACGCAACTTCAACTATATGATGTATTGTTTGAGGTCTATCAAAATATAGCCTCCATTTTACCTCAGGAAAAATTTACACGATGGGCGGCGCTGCGATCGTGTGATTAAGCGAATGAACTCCCCGCTGAGGCTTTCCATGGAGAGACCATGGAGATCTTCAAAGGTGTGAAAAGCGTCCCGCAAGGTCGGCAGCGCGCCGATGATCGCCGTTTTGCAAGAGCCCATGGTTGAAATATGTAGTTTAGGTCTACAATAAGGCAAGTGCATTAAAAAACTTGTCTACCTGGTTTTTCAATAAATATATAAATATGTATATGCATTTGCATGTGTTAAGTATCAAGTATGCAAAATAAAAAGCAGTTTTAATAAAATTCTTTATTAAAACTGCTGGTTGCCGAACAAATATATAAATAAACCAATAAAAAACTCCTTTTCACATTATAACATGTTACTCTGTGGGTGAGAAATAGTGATTTTATCATTACATGATATTCTATTAAAAATTATTTTTATTTCTTTTTAACCCCTACACAATCTTAACCTAATCAATATGTTTTATAACAATAATTATATACACACTACCTACACTACTAATACTTAAAACAAAATAACTAAAACTAACTTAAAATACATTTGATTTGATATTTATTTTCATTACTTATGCATCTGTAAATACACAATATTTTTACTAAATACTATATTGGAATGCCTTATAATTCAGTTATATTATTGTTATAACTGACACCCTAACAGACACAGTCTGTGATTACAGAATACATGAAAACTTTACATTCAGAAGCAGCTCACTCAAAAATGTGGGAGACAAACCTTACCAGCAAATAATTCAGATATTACAGTTATCCACAATGAAAGTACAAACAGAATGTATGATATGCCCACTTGGTGGCTATTTGGCAGTTGATAAGGCTGTCCTCCAATTTCATCAATATGAAATCCCATTGGAAAAATTACAGCAGCAAGGCAGAACACAACCACTGGAAAACAAAGATATTTTTTTTCAATTCTTCTTAACCAAATTCTTTTGAAAAATTAAAAAGTTAATTGTAAAGAAGATATACTTATTATTGATATGGGATGCATATCATAAACATAAGAAGCTTGTTTAAAACATTATAATAATAATACAAAGTAATTAATAGACCATGTTGAAGTAAATGTGCCCTGTACATGTCTTGCTATATTAGAGCAAGGTTTAAATAATAAATGTCAATGAAGTGACTTACTTGCTGCAAATCCCACCCATCGCGCATATGGAATCACATTGCGATCAAAATGGCTAGATGCCAGCAGTATCACGGTGGTTGTTATGCATATACACCCCATAAATATACAGATTAAGGCGAGGAGCCACTCGGGCTGAAGATCAGGTGTAAAACACACCTGCGGTCGATTATACAAGGTCATGCAGGACCACATGAGGCCCAGACGAGTATCACCTATGACAAAGTAAGTTAAAAATTAGCTTAAATCACACTAATCTTATGCCCAAAAGATTATGAGTTTATGATTATGAGTTCATAAAAGTTTATGAATATGGTGATAATTTTTCGCATGATACCATAAATTCGGAATGTAACCGTTGGTAGTTTATGCAGAATCGCTAAAGGAACACATTATTGTAATAACTTCTTACTTTACCTCCAACGTCAGTGATTATCCAATCGGGCATAGCAAGGCTGACTATTGCAAAGACATCAGCTGCCATGAACAGAGTACCAGATATAACTGTTAGTTTATCCATTTTGCTTGTTTTTATATGTGTGTAGGTAAACTCCGTTCATACAACGTTATCCATGGCGTTTCAAGTATGGTGTTATTAAATAATTATTTCTGATCACAGCTGAGAGTAATCGTTTTCTGTATGTGAACGAGGGGTGATTGTAATTAATTATTGTAGGATACCTATTTAAAGGTCTTTTGCACAGCGTTGAGTTGACAACAAACTAACAGATAGAATAGATAACATATGACAGACAGCACGACACTGACAGCCTTCATTAGTCTATGGCCAACATTGAACTACTTGCCAGTGACCAACATTGTCAACAGTGACAAGCATTTTTCTTCTTTATGCTTAGGTCACGGCTTAGGTCGTGAAACTAGGTTGCATACCTCTCAGTTATTCATTTTTGTTGAATTTTCTTTCTACTATGAAATAGTAGAAAAACATAAATGGTTCTAGATCAGAAGTTATTTAAAGGTATGGTCACTTTGTGTAGGACCGCTGGAATTTTCCCCAGAGAGTAAGTAGTTCAGGATGGAGCTCTTAATGAAGGGATATTTATACAGGATAGGAACCATGAAAATTATGGGATATCATGTGGGAAATCATTACCTGATCATCCCCATGAGGAGGCATGGGAATGGTGTATCAGTAATGTTGCAAGGTTTCATGGTGGGCGGTTAAGATTTTCCTTTACCTTTTTCCTTTGACTTTTCTCTTAACTTATAATATAAGTGCGCTTTGCCTTACCCTTTTTTTTTTGTAACGTGGAGAATCCTCATGGATTCCTACCTCCGCGGGGGCGGCGGCAGGGTATGTCAGACTTACTGACTAAACTCCACGGGGCCGCAGCCCAACAACCACCAGACGGCTTAGTCAGTGTGTCACGGGACCGCTTTCGCATACTGTGCGCGACACACCGGGCGGCAGGCCACCATCGAAGGCGACATCTCCTCGGGAGCGAGCGCTGAGCCCGCCCCAGGCCCGAGGGCCACTCTTGCCTCCGTTCGTGCAATGGCGACAAGCCCCCCCGAACTTGCCGCCTGGAGGCTCCGCGCAGCCGACCAGACGCCTGGCCAGCGCGCCTACCTGCGCGACGAGGATCTTATTCATACCCCAAACGCAAATTCACGCGCCAAATGTGCCGCAGGGTATGGAGTGAGGCAATCGGAGCATACCCCACTACCACGGGCCGGGCCGAAGCCTCCAGCCGCCGCGTGTCGACCGCGAAAGAGTCGGAGCGACGGCATGGCCGCTACTCCTTCCGATACCGCAGCCCACCTCCACTGAATCGGAGGTCGCCGAAGCAACCCCACCTCGGAATAGGGAAAGGAATGGGAATTGGGAGGGTGGGAAAGTGGAGCGCCCGGAGCTGAACAGCTGAACAGACGTAACTGAATTACGTCTGTTTCTGAAGAAACCAGACCAATAGCAGGCGGCAACCTCTAGCAGGATAGTGCTCCGGACTTGCCTTGGGAATCTAGATCTAGACCAACGCCAAATTGCTCACTCGGAAAAAGTGAACAAAGTAGGTGATGGGCTAGCACCCTTGTAGGAGGACCCCTGGGGGTCATTCCTAGGGGTTCTAGCTCATCCCCATGCACGTGTCTTGGGTTTTATTGTCGTTTGAACGTATGTAAATCTCACCTTGTCGTTCTCGTCTTTGGAAAGGGGGTTATTTAAAGATGATTAATAAAACAGAGATATTTGTTCGCAATTATAAGTATATCTCTTTTTATGGTTGTGAACACTCATGCTTTGCTTAAAACTGATAGTTTAAAAGATATATGTCAGTAAATTAATTATATCGAGATCCTATACCGTAGCCGTAGTCGCCTTGTAGTCTTCAAGTTCATTCGTCATATTACTTTTGAGCTCATAATTATGTATTTATTTAAGCTGGAGCTGAGGGCGGCACACTGTTCGCTGTATTGCTAGTGGCTGTAGACGCTGTGTCGTCTGGTTCGTCGATCTGCAGCCAGGGCATTCGTCGTTGAAGCTCTTGTCTGTGAATCAAAAACATTAACATATTCATACCCACATGTCATCATACATCAAGGGTAGGCAGAGTAAGCAGAGCGCTACTCTCTCTAAACCTACAGACCTTATCCGTGTACATATAGTTGTAGTTTATTTTATGAAAACATTATGTTATAATATATCATCACGCCATCCCACAAGGTTCCCCGAAGTCGTAGGCAGAAGTGTGTAGGAAACTGGAGGGGATGAGACTTGAAGGGCCGACTTCAAATTAAATGTGAAAATGCACGAAAAAAGCAGTACCTACACGTAAACCAACAACGATAAAAGTGATCTGAATGAACGGAAAGGGAATCGATTTCAAAAATAGCTTGTTTGTTTATCCGAGCTAATGTTAAAAATATCGAATAAGAACATCTTTCCGGTCACTAATCGTGTTATCTAATACCCTTACCCGTGTTTTTATGATAATATAATTATAATGTGAGTATATTCTATTTGGAAGGATCGCATACAAACCTGTACTTCGGATGACTGATTGCGTATACCCATGGATCTATACAAGCAACAGCCTTACACGCGACTGCTGGAATCATTGTCACCTGTACGCAGACAATACATTTATTTAATATGCTAACAAATTGCGATTGTCTTTATCGAAAAATTATGATATATATATCCTCACGCCTTCCCCAAGGGTCCCCGAAGGGGTAGGCAAAGGTGTATAGGTAATACCCACACGCCCACTTTCCGCCAGAGGTATATTAATTGCCAACGTGACAGATGGCGAGTCCATCGCTGTTACTCCAGCACGACTATACATACGCCTTTGAATTTCTTCTCAGACGTATGCAGGTTTCCTCTCGATGTTTTCCTTCACCGTTCAGCTCGTGGTGTGACTAATCACTGTACTTAAGATTAATTAAGAGAAAAATTATGAACATTGGTTTAAGTTATTGAAGTATTACCCCTGGCGTGAGTAGTTGCTGATTTCCAAAAGCCCCGATCAGTGCCATGACGCCATATGGAGTCCACGAAGCAACGAACAGGAAGCACACTGTGAGCGCCGCCTTCGCTATGCGTATCTCAGCGGACTGAGAGCCCGTGTTCTGATTGGCTCGAAGAGATTCAACATTCATCTTTTTCGCTTGTTCCCTATTTAAGATATAGCTCATAATATATTATCTAATATATTAATAAATAATAATATTTTATCAATCCCATATTTTATTTAAGATCCAATAAAATCAAACACTTCTCAATAACTCATACCTTAAAGCAGCCTCGTGCGCAAATACTTGTTTAACTATGCCACTATAGAAATAAATAATCATTGACATCGGAAACACGTAACTGCATGTGAAAATGCACGCTACAAAGAGTTTTGTATCGAAGGTGTTAGTGAGGTAATCGAAGGTACACGAAGTCAGATACCCTTCTGTGAAAACAAAGAAGTTATATTTAGAAGTCATGTTATTTGATGTGTATATCATTAAATATATCTTCATTATTAGTATACCGGGCACGTATCTGCCCCAGATATTAAATAGGGGTAACAAAGCCCAGGGGGTGCTATATATCCATACAAAAGCCATCATCAGTAAAACTTTTCCTCGTGACAACCGTCCATCGAGAGGCCGAGTTATGGTGGAATGTCTGGAAACATTAAAATAGGTTTAGTAATGTAAAATATTTTGTTTAGTTATAAACGTTTAAATAAAGCAAGATGTATTTTTTTCATTTCATTATTTATACATTAACAGTTTCTAGTATATACGACACACTTAAATACAATTAGCAAGTTATTAAGTAAGTTATAAAGTTCGTTCGACGCTTGTGAGAACATATCCGAAGACATCGAGAAAATGATAATTACGTCGAGGTGATCGACTACGGATCAGATTTGCAGGACAGAGACAATGTTTATTGGACTATTACGATGTATAACAGTGTTAACACTGTTAAAACATAGGGTTAACCTTGAGTCGGGGAAAATCAGGATGTATATATGCATGTACCTGTCATATGCAATGCATGCGTTGGTCATCCCTGCTCCGATTCCACTGTAGGCACCCATAAGCGCAAATATCTGGCAGCCTATGGTGCCGGTAGCAAAACCTCTCATAGCGCTGTTATAAATAAATATCGGTGCTTTTGCCATCATTATAAAATCAAGAATGGCTAATTGAAGAATAAGGAGGTTGCTCGACGTCCGTAGACTTTTAGTCCTTTAGAAAAAAACAGAGCATAGTGTATAAGTAGTAAATTGAAATGTTGTTGGAAATGAACGTAACAATAGTAGCTTTGTGTCATGATATAGGATGTATGAATGTTGAGATGTGTTCTTACGTGGAAAATATAAATATGACCATTCCATTTCCAATCAAAGCGGCTGCCGTGAAAAATAAATACAGTAGGGCTAAAGCGGTGTGTGCACTCGCGGGTGGTGCGGGAAACGACAACCAGTGTTCGGGCACGGCCGCTAGGTCCGCACCCGTTAGTCCAGCGCCCAACATCTGCTCCTCGTAGCCACTAGCCCTTTGAAAATAAACAACATATTAATATTGTCTGATTTCCTACTAAACACTCATACAACACACTCATCCACTAATGCTAAGGTTGTTGAATGAACTCTCCGTTGAAACTTTTCCCTGGTGAGTACTGCTTGGAGCTCTTCAAGGGTGTGAAAAGATTTCTGCAGGGCCGGCTGAGCGCGAGCGATATGTCTGGTGCTGCGAGAGTCCTGAGGCGGCGGTAACCGCTTCCATTAAGCGAATCGTGTGCTTGTTACCCGCCTTTATGGTAGGTAATAAAAATAAAGAAAAAGCCATAACTTCCGACTTCAACGGGAGATTCGCTGTTCTTAAAAAATAAAATTAAGAATAGTTATACCGATTTAAAAACTTACTTAAGAGCAGCGAAGTGGGCGCCATAATAGTAATTTTCAGTAATGTTGTCCATATCAAACACTAGAATAAGTGAGCAGTCCTCGGTAGTGTGCCTGACTGCCCACCCCACAGACTGACTGCTGGCTATAAAACTCGCCTCAGAGTTTTATATCAGTTGTGCAGCTTACCTAATCATATCACTAATGGGATCGCGCGGATTATCCTCCTCGACGCCTTTGATAGGATTAGTAGAGGCTTGGATCACACATTTGATACAGATTTATTTAAGGGTATAAAGGTGATTCTATTACGTTTCCATAAGAGTAGCATGAAACCATACAATGAAAAATAGGATTATTAACTGTATTGTACGTCTTTAGTGCTGGACACCTAACAATTTATAGGAAAATCACCATCAACTCATGCGCCATCTACCGTCTCTAACGACACAACTGGCTTTTTCAAACTTCAATTTACGTTGACACTTCCCAAGTGCCTCTAACGACTATAGGTACACAAGAAAGCTTTTGCTGGAATATTAATGCTGTTTCTAACGGCTCGGTGGTGTATTGGTTATGTTTGGTAATATTCCTGATGGGACATTTGTCTTGCATTTCGTTGAATATGAGAATGGGGAACTAAGGTAGGTACAGGCAGATTTACCATCTACCGATCTACCTACCGCAAAAAAATTTGACGCCTAATTTGTTTCAAACCTACAACAAAAGATTTCGTTTTTTGTTATATAAATAAAAAGTGAACAAAAATCATCAACAAATTTAATAGACATCACAACAACCATTTGGATTGATTACGAATACACGTTGCTAACTATACAAAACAATATCTAATGTTGACAAATCCTTTAAACATAATACCTAATACTTGTTTACAATGTATCTTCAAGTTTAATATTATACTAAAGTGCGTATTCACAGATCAGTCAGACAGCGACGTAGGCGTCGCGCGCAATACCATATAAAGCCTGGCCAGATGTAGGTATAATGACTTACAAATCATGTTTTCATTTCAGTACGTTTTAATTTGATGACACGAACGTTATCACGTTATTACTGTTTATCTGGACAGGCTTTCCCTAAATTTTATTACCCCCTTGTCTTGTTTTAGATGAAATATTGTTTATTCTAACCTATCTAATGAAATGTAATATTTTTAATGGGACACGTAAACTTAGAATAAGAGTGCTTTGTTTTATATTTTTATGTTGTAATTATTTTAATTTATGCTTTATTTAATACATTAATAATATTTACGTGGAGTGAGTATTTCGGCATATTTGGATTACAGTTTGTTTGGGGCAATGAGCATGTAGGTATATATATTATATCATACTAGCTGTGAACCGCGACTGTGTCCGCGTGATTTCTTTTTTTGTAAATCTTAAAGTAATACAGTTATTTGTCCCAAAAAAAAAACATTAAAAAAAATAAAATAAAAGAAGCCTAAGTTACTCCTTATAACATCAGCTATCTGCCAGTGACAACGGCTGGAAAATCTGAATCGGCTGGACAGATATGACAGGTCCAAATCGGCCCAGCCAGTTTCAGAAATTAGCCGAAATGAACAGACAGACAGACAATTATTTTTATAATGTTATTTTGGTACATGTAACATGTAACGTGTATTCACATCCATATGCATTTAGTAAAGTAAAGCGGTTATTATAATATTACAACAAGACACTCCAATTTTATTTATGTGTATACAGATAATCAATTGTATTTTTGACAGAATACACAAAGCGTAACATAAACTCGTGCTTTTCTTATAACGCATATACCTACAGTTTAAAATACTTGTGTCACCTGTGATCAGTATGGATGGTTTTCTCAATTTATAATTATTAATAATTATAAAATGTACATGGCTTTACTGATTAATAAAACGATTGAAATATACGATAGGGGTGTTTTTTTTTATGTGACTAATTTGTGATAAACGTTTGGTGGTTCCCATAATATTTTAATAGGTTTACCTAATAAAAATTGTTCGTATTTTAATATTGATTTGTCATTTTTATTGATAATTATATTTTCCTAATTCTGGAGTTCGTCTGGATCCCGTAAACACTTTAAGGACATTGCAACTAACATCACGTCGTGGTCCACATCGTGTGCCCACACAATGATGATCAATGTATATAATCATAGAAAAACTGCACATTGTATCACCCTGGTCTACATCAAGGGATAACATACGTTACCAAGACACACGTTTTATGTAATGTAAAAAAAAATTCTGTATCAGAGTACCCTAAAATTACGTCAACTTTTGACTTCATTTAAATTTTGTTATATAAAAGTATGAACCGGCTTACAATGCAATTTCATTGCGCCACACTGAGCCCTCACAATGTACTACGCAATTTACAATACATTTTTAATGAAAACAAACATAAGTTATTGCAATTTCAAAACTAAAAAACTTAACTAAAACTTCCTCCAACTTCAATAACTTTCCCCTATTAAATTTATTTATCTTTAATTGTAATAAATTTTATGTGGTTATTTTTATATAAAATTCGCTTTTATCAGTCTTTTATATTTTAGCAAAGGGTGTAATACATTTATGTAATTCATTTATTTAGACAATGCCTTACGATATAGATAAATACTAATGCAAAATATGAAGTCCGTATATAAATCAATATAATATTACATGTTTACGTTTTAAAAAATCTGTGTATGTGCTTCAATAATGCAAATATACCACGTGGCTGTGTAATGATGCTTTGCCAGACCCGCTGCTGGAATTTCATAGCAGAGCCTCCCACGCACAGATACACCTACTACAGGTAAGTGCCTTTAGCTTCGTAGAAAGCTCTGCACGAACATTACAGGTAGCAGGGATGTTACAGCACACTATTTCTGCCAGAGATATATTCAGGTGCCAATGTGACAAAAAGCGAATACGACAGCAATTCTATAGCACGACAATACAACCTATGCAGATTGCACCACGGTGTCTACACTGGTGCAACCAATGACTGTAATTTAAAACTTAAAAACTCATTCGTACATACAACTGGGCTTTCCACTGAATAATAAAAAAAACTATTATTATAATGTGTTTATCGAATAGAAAAGTACATGCACTTTTGGATCTTAGATTAAGGAAAACTCAGTACTTATATATTATATATGCCTATTCATATAAATTACACCATAGTTTTTCTACTCTGTATATACTTAGGGGTATAAACATTATTACACTTAATTATTATTATTTCAAACAGTTTCTAACAATGGGTACACCAACTGTACAATACAATACATATACAATACTTTCCTAAGTTGTTACACAACAGGGGATCCAAAATATAGGTAAAACGAATCCCCGTTTCAACACGAAGATACATCGAAAAGGTCGCCAGTTTGCGTACGTAACATAATTATTGAGTAAGTGCATATCATAAATGGTACCTAACCAAAAAATTGTATATGTCATACAAAATATTACCGCCGAGGAGTGTCGTTGGTAAGTAGGGACGGGGCAGGATGTCGAGGTCATCTCATTAGCGAGTCACGGAGTCGGGATGAGGAAGGATGTCTATGCAAGTGTCTGCAGCTACGGGTGGAGGCGGCGCGCTGCTTGCCCGCACACCACATGTTACCGAAAGGTGTTGTAGCTCCACTGCCTCTCTGTCGGACTCCTCCTCGTGTCTGTGTATACAATTGTCATATCTTCTTAAGAATAACTAGTAGCGGTGATGGCCAAGTTGTTTAAGTATTCATTATTCATTGCTAAAGAATGCAGTTCGTCTCGTCCGAAAAAATCTCATATGCACAGGTGTATATGAGATTTTCTGAACTCACGCAAAGTTTTTATACATCAAAAAGGCTAAAGGAAAACCGTGTTAGGAAATCTGCATACGATTGAGAAGAAATTTACCTATAGACTCGCTATCTGTAGCTTTGGCACCAAAACATACCTTCTGCGAAAAGAAGGCTCTGCCTAATAATATATTACGTAACCGTATTATAAAGAGAAATTATCTTTCTCTCTTTACATAAACAAAAAAAAATTTAAACAGCTATGCGCTTAAAACAAGCGTTTCTGCTGAATACGATTCTAGATAATGGTATAAAATCTACGTACCTGAGTATTGTTTCTTCCGAGATATTTACGTTGTTCATGCTCTCCACGGGAGTAGCTGGAAAGCGAATTTAAAATGTATTGATGAAATAAAAAGTAATCATAATTATAAATGTGCGTTCGGAAAATTCTGTCAAAAATCACATTTCAAGTCGATGATGGCTTAGAAATAACAAATCAGAAAAATAAAGTACCTAACAATATTAAGAAGCCTTTCAGTACGATCTCAATAAAAAATACGATGTAAGCCGTAGTGGCCGAGTGGTTCGAGTAGCCTTCTACACAAATATTGCAACCCCGACATTCCCAACTGAGTATTTCTGAACATAAGTACAGTGATTAGTTTTACAGTGGACAAGCGGTTCGAGTAGTCGCCTGCAGCACAAAGATTGCAAGTTTGATTCCCGACCGTACTTCAATGACGTATGTATAGCTGTGTGCTTGAGAAACTGCAATAGACTCGCCATCTGTCACGATGGCACCTAAATATATCTCTGGCGATAGTAATATTTATATAAAAGATACTGATGTTTAAATTACGAGGAAGGCCATATTGTTATATTTAATAAATCAGTTGTGCTCCGCAAAAAATCGATTTCAATAGTATAATTTTTATTAGATTTATTTTCGGAACAAAACATATCCTTATGTAGGATATATGTATATAGGAGGCCGCCGTTTGTTTATATGTACATAGTAAATGACTATATTTTAACGTAAAACACAGTAACGTGTAGACTAGACTATTACATCCACTGAATACTAACGATGTACTGTGTCGTCGCGCAAACGCTGCTGCCTGGCCAGCGGGCGGCGGCGGGTATTGTCACGCACACGCAGTGTCACTCCAGCGCACGCGCCGCTCGCGTGTAGGTCCAGCGCTAACGAAGATTGCGATCCGCACTCCGACTCCGCTGCACTAGCACTGCACAATGATATTATTGTCAAACATAATTACACAAAACAAAACTCACACAAAACTTATTGGTAAAATTAACATAGACTTATAAAGGTAAGCATTTCTCATAATTAAGAACACATTATGACCTATATTGCAACAGCCGACTGCAGGAGGAGCAAACACAGATAGCAGATAGTGGTAATAATGCATGTGTTGCTTGTGTGATTATGGAGCATGGATGTGTATGTATGTAGTACCTGACGGCGGAATGTGGCGGCTCGTCGACGGAGAGCGCGTAGCGACGCAGTGGGCGGCGTAGGGCACTGGCTGGCAGTGCAGCGCGTGCTGCGCCCGCGCGTAAGTCTGGCGCAGACCCGAACCGAGCCCGCCCCTTATTTCTCTCGTTCCCGACTCTGCCATACACACTCACAGCCCTATGCCTCGAGAAGCTTGAGTTTGACGAAGCACGACACGTTTGCCGCTTTCCGATTCTAACATAGTTGCGGTGTATTGATGTAAAAAATATGAATGCTATGATGTTGGATGCTCGCATAACATTTCGTAGCGCATTTGATTGATGAAATTATTGAAAGCTGGGAGCGTATAATGCGTAGCTACAGGGGATAATGTAAGTACCAATTTATTTGTTTTTTAAATATCTACTATTTACATGGTGATAATATATGCGTACCTTGTACGTGGTGGTCGATGCCTGTGCAAGGGAGCCAGTGGGAGCGCGTGCGGGAGGGGCAGCGCATGGGGCAGGCGGTAGACGCCCAGCTGGTCGAGGCGTGCGGGCGCAGCGCAGGGCGGCCCGCGACGCGGCAGCGGCCGGGGCAGCGCCTGCGGCCGCGCTGGTGTCACCTTAGCCGCGCTGTCCCGAGCCTCGAATGTCATCACACAAGCCGCCACCACTATGAAACCTAAACCAACGCAGCTAACTTTAGTGGTAACTTTAGTTTTAATTAAGTATATGACGTTGAATAAGTGTTCCCTGTGTCCCTTACGTTGAATAAAATATTTTGAATTTGATTTTCGATTTTTGCTACAATTTAACGTTTCTTTCTTGTCCGCTGTTAATGATAGAATTGCCATGCTGGATAGTATTGCTGATTCTCTGAGCAAGATATGTTCCTGCTCGCCTCGCGAGGGGTCTCGATTAGACAACATGAGACCTCTTTAAAAGAAGGTGAGCCTCAGGACCCCAAGGTATCCCAGAGTTTCAAGCGCAAACGCCGCAAATATGTAACCTGACCCGAGACAGGCAAACTTGCGGCGCTTGAGGCACTCTTGCCGAGCAGCAGTGGTTCTGGCGCCACCGATGAGTCAGTAAGATATAAAATTTAATAATATGGTATCTTAAACAAATTCTTAATGCTTAGCTATCATCCCTCATTACAAATACTACAAGTATTTAAGCGTATCGATACAAATATGTGAATATACAAATATATACCTACTAGTTACAATACATAATAATACATACCTCCAAATCCCATAACGATAGGCCCCGCGTAGGAGAGGTTGTTGAGATGAAATCCCCGTGCCTCGTCTTTCACCGACACAGTCGCATTGCCGCGCACCTCTTGCGCTACGGATAGTGTGTCTGCGTAGTAACCTGCAACGTAGAAACACAATCATAGCATGCTTGCTGCAGTAAGTACTATGACAATGTTAGTATTCTATAGTTTGTGGTTTTTTGTATTTATGAGACTTGTTATTTTATGTAATATACGTATAAGTCCTGCACAAAAATGTACCTAAAAACCGCACAGTCGAAATCTGCCAAAAGAATTACGACTTGACCGTAATAAGGTACAAAATAATGTTATATTCGTAGGATAACAAATAAGACGACGAATCCACTAGAGGTCGTAAAATAATGTTAATAGCAACGCAGATTGAAAATTACATTGCAAAATACATGTTCATATGAATTCCAGTGGGGAATGGGGCCGAGCCGGAAATGTCAGCGTCGGAACAGCCAACTCACCGCCCGGAAATACTGTCCCCTTTCCCCGCTTCTACTGAGCCGCCCTGTCATGCTGCCTTCACCGCCGGCGTCATTGGCCGCGTTCATCTCAAGGTATATAAGTACTCACGCCAATATGATGGTATTGTAGGTATGTGTATGGGCCCGTAGTGCACTTCATAAAAAAACCGATGATTGTAAACTTGTTCAACATAGGTTAAGTACCTATGTTGAACAAGTTTGAATATTGATAATAAAGGCATTTTTTTGCATAAATATATGTGAAGACTTATTTTTTTTTTATACAACAAGAGTGCCAGTCAAGTATACGGCCCAACTGATGGGAAACGGTTACCGTAGCCTATTTACGCTAACTATACCGAAGTATCACTTGCGCGCTGCCACTCTATGTTCGGAGAGGTATACTGTGTTGGCAGCATAATGGGACTAATCTCTCTGCTGCCAACACAATATAACAACCCACCCTCACCCCGAAGAGCTCATTACTGGAAACCTTATTCACCGCGTAGGAATACAACACAATAAATTGTGTTATTTGGCTACGGACTTCTATAAGGTGGAGGTCTAAATTCGAACGGAAAAATACCGTTATGCTCTACCTCTCATAATTATAATAATTTTTATAATATCTTATAATTTAGATGTGGATCTTTGTACTGAGGTAAATACCTAGGTATGTATTGTGCTTGAACGATTGTGGTAGAATCGCTATCTGTCACGTTGGAACCTTGATATAGCTCCTGCTGAAAAGGGTGCTGTTACACTTTTGTCTACAATAGTAGAAGGCGTGAAGATAAAAAAAAATACCTATTACTGCCATGGCTCCCCCTAGCAGCATGAGCAGCAGCCCAGCTGATAGCGCGCGACACGCGTGCCACAGACATTTTGAACTCATTTTTCCTTTCACTACCTGTAACAGATAACGTTATTTTTTCATACCCTAGTATCCAGGTGGTATACAAGTTTTCGGTCTGAGAATGGTTTAGTTCGCGATGTTGGCAATACTTTTGAATTCACAATTCACATGCATGCACTATATATTGTAATCTTTGCATGCATGATAGAAAGACAGTCGTGCGAATGTTCGTGAGTTCGTTTGCGTTTTAGTGTGACTCCTGAACAGGAAGTAAATATATATACCTACACTTCTCATCAGAAGAATTGAAACACTTTGCAAGTGAAAAATAGGAGGTATTATTATTCACTATTATACGACATTTGACATATTATATTCTCGAATATACACATTATTCTGATAATCGTTACAAAACATAAACTTGCAAGGCGTTTCGATTTTTCTGATGAGAAGTTTAAATGAGGATCTCTCATACCCGTCAAATCATCGTCCACCTTCACTTATTTATTAACGGGGCAACATCACATCATAACATATAATCTGAATTAACGAAATATAAGGCAGCAGATTCATGTCCCAATATTATTTATGGCATGATTGTCGCGAAAGGTGCTAAACAAAGCTCAGGATACTTGAATACGCGTATTCTAATAACATATGAATACTTTGTTGCTGGTACATGTAATGTGTTTATGAATGATATTAATCATTTCACTACAACTACAACACACAGATGTAGACATGATGATGATTTAGACTATTCACATTTACTATATAATATTTACTACATAATTAAAAAAGTAATTCGTATTGATTATCAAATTGCAATTTCGCAAATCATTCCGATGGCTCTTGTTACAGAGAAAGATGAGTAATAATGAAATCATTTGATATACACACATTATGTATGTTTCAAAGATATTGGCTGTAGGAACCTATTGCCAAAACAAAGGGTTTCTTTATTACGAATACTACAGTCGCGATCAATGATATAAGTATTGTTTGAGCAACAAGTCCTTAGCCAACTGTTGAGTCCAGCTCCAGTGGTCAATCACTGGGCGTGCAATGTCTGTGTACTTTTAGTTGAGTAGAAACACACTGGTACAGAATTGTTAGTTAGGGGGTCGGCTTAAGGGCTGCGCATATGATTCGTGAGCAAGTGATGTATTAATGTTTGTACCTGGACGTTCCAGGTGGCCCCAGAGGCGGGGTGGGCGCGCCGCAGCGGGCCGGTGACGCTCCGCGCGCGCCTCATGCCGACTGCCGCGCGGGCTCCGGCCAGTCTCCGACGCTGCGCGCGCACGCAGCCTCTGCTCCAACCCACCTGCGTCCTAATTCTCTTAACGAAAATCGCGAAAATCGGATTTATGAATACAGTCTGTTGATTTTAATACTGGAATGCATTTAAAAGTACCTTGGCTCGCCCACACTGTGTGTGGTCGTACAGTGGGTAGTACAAGTATTTAGAAATGTTGAGATGGAAAGATAATAATAAAGGATAGTTCTGTAATTAAATGATAATATTTGTAACGACATACATTTCTAACGTGTAGATAATTCATTTAGACAAGTTGTCAAAAAAAAAATTGTAGTTATAATTACTTCATGATCTCTTTATGAGAAACTTCATCGAAGGCAATTCCGTGTAGCGCTTCTACGTACCTAAGCGTAGCGGAGTTTACGGAGTCCAGGACAAGTCAAGTATGAAGAGAAGATAATATTTTCCTAAATTTGGGCAAATACTTATACAATTCGTAGGTACGTCATTTAGCATATTTCAAAAACATCAAACGTTTACTCTTAAAAGTTATGCTGATTCGATTATGACGGTATCGAATAAGTATGAGCTCAGTTTAATTACCAACATTATACATCGCAACTACCAACGTACCCAAGAGTAAATGTACGAGTACTTACATAATAAAATAATACGCAAAGAACTTTTAAAATTATGTTCCAAGCCGCAGCAAGGTTCTCACATTAAACTTTTCACTACAGTATCGATGAAATTCTCCCACGCTCCCGACGTTCCCGCTTAATGGATTTGTTGCAATTCTATTTTATACGTGATTCCTGCGAAATCAAGGGGATTTATTTATTCAACTTAGCATATTTATAAATTGTTTTTATTACGAGTCGAGATGATTGACATATTTATTAGTAAATTATATTCTTACGGGATGTAAAATACATATTCCAATTGTGCAGATAAGAAGCATCTTGCAATATAACAAAATATAAATAAGATTTAATGTTTTGTATGACACAAAACATTAAATCAACTACGACATCAACCGAATTATTTTCCAAATGTAACTTACAGCTAGGTACTTTATGGTTCCTTAATATCTGGACCACATAATCATCAATTCTCCTTCATTACGTAGTACGTTGTATAGTACTTACAATTGTAGTACTTATTTATACGTTTAATAAAAAAACGTTTCCTCTTTTAATTTTTGTGACAGCCCAGTAACGAATTATTTTTATGTTGAAATAGCTATCCATATTTTAATTTGTATGTAGTTAACATATGTGTGTATGACTAAGTGGCGTTAAGTGCCCATTGATAGTTGTTAATGTATGGTGCATTTGAGAGATGTGTCCGGCTGCGAGAGCCGCAGCGGGCGGGGTGAGAGGGGTGAGCGGGGTGAGCGGGGCGCGTCACGTGGAGCTCGGGGCGCCGGCGCGGCCGGGCCGCCCGGGCGCTCGCCGCTCGGCCGGGCCCCGGGCACGCGGCATACCCCCGCCGGCAGCCGGCCGCCACGCTATGCGCGCCGGCATGCTTGATTCCGCGTGCACCGCGGCCCGCTGCTCGCCGCCCGGAGCGCCACGGGTCCGCCGCGTAGGCCGCGTGCCCGCTGCCGCAAAGCCGCGCTAGCCGAGCACTTGTATGGTTGAGCGCGCCGGGCGGGGGGCGGGGAGGCAGGTGCCGCCCGCGCCCGGCCCGGGGCCGCCCGCCTTGACGCGCCCATGGAGCCACCGTGGGAGCTCGAGCTCGAGCTACGGCAGCACATCGAGAGCTGCGCCTGCACTTGTGACCACATGGGCTACGGGAACTACATGGACTACCAGGTGGCGCCTGCGGGGCACGCCTGCCTGTGCAGGGCTATCACCTCGCCGCACGCCCACGTACGTGTCGCCCGCTCACCCGCGCCTCGTCCCCGCTTCCCACGCCGCGGCTCCGCTAGGGACCGCCTTCACACCACTCCATCCTGGCGCCACACTCACTTGTTTGTAATGCTCGCAGCTCATTACTTTCGAATCATAAATTACACTTGTACCTATCTCATGTGACTCATCCGGCCATAGTTTTTATTCTCAGAGTAAATGTAAATACGCTTTATTCTTGTGTTGTTTATGTTTTAGTCACCTGAAAAATTTTTTTGAGTTCAACTCAAGTATTTTCCCTCAGTGCACACTGAACTAGAATTAATTTATAATTCTAACAACTATTATGGATTCATTAATATTGTATATATATATCCAATATAAACTACAAAAACTTCGGTAAACTGTCCCGCAAAATTAAGATTCTACAAGTCTACGTACCAGTGAATTGTTCTGAATCTGAAATAGTAAAAATAAATATGTGTTTTTTGGCCCTATGAGCCGGTAATTGAAAATGAACTTTTTGCTGAGTGAAGCATTCAAAGACCGCGATAGATTCACCATCCTTCATAAGTACTTAAGTATATTACACCTAACAGAATAACAAATATGGACTCAATGTGTAGTTAATCAATAGTTACATTCACAAAAAATATTTACAAATTGTTAACATACATATAAACAAGGCTTTATATTAATGGAATACCATTGCACCTATACACATTTAGAATACCCCCAATTGACAAAGTTATAGTTAGAGCAACAGTTGTTTGTCTCTAGTGCACCCACCGTAGACTATTCGTTAGTAGCGCTTAGAACCACTGCACATGGGTACCAAGAATTAGTAAGTACCAAGTGCTTTACTATATAATCAGCCAAACGTCTTATATGCGTATGATTGTAAGAGAACTGGCTCTCTACACTCTCTACCTTATACCTGAGGCACTCGGCGTGATTAATTTGTCTACTTATAATTGCCAATGTGTGTACTTACACTTTCACACTGAAACACCAGCCACTAGACAAAATCCTTTTCAACTTCCACTTAAAGGAATGTTAAACAAACCCGGGAGTTTGTTGTGCCGTTTCTTCTCCTGGAAACTTTTTTATTGGAGACAGTAACAGTAAAATTTTATTAAGTAAATACGTAATATAAGACGCTCAATTAACTTTCCCGGTGGCCGAGTGGTTCGAGTGTTGCCTGCAACACGAAGATTGCAAGTTCGAATGACGACTGTACCTACTAATGAGTTTTTTGAACTTAAGTACAATGATTAGTCACACCACGAGCTTTACGGCGAAGGAAATCATTGAGAGGAAACCTCTCTTCTCAAACGTATGCACGTTTGAGAAGAAATTCAAAGGTGTATTTATAGTCGTGCTTGAGTACCGGCGACGGACTCGCTATCTGACACGTTACCACGAGGGGATATATTATTGTTTGATTACACTAATAAATCATTTATGAAATAAGAACGTGGGTAGAGAGCCGTGGTGGTAGCCTGAATCACAACAATAGTGAGTTCGAATCCCGACTGTACAGCGCCATTCCTGAATAGGAAACCAACTATATGTTCTCGTTTTGGTATCATTTCGACTATCGATAGTCATTAATACTGTTATACTGATAAAATGTCTTCAGTCACCGTAATGTTGAACGAATAAACTTTCATACACACCGGAACCCAAGTTGTGACTTTGGTTCTCGAACACTTTCTCAGGTTTAGAACCTAATTCTGAGCGTAAATAGACTTGAGACCTTTAGAGAGATGCTTGAGTCCAGCTTTCTTTCCTACTAAGCGGTGCTACGTACATAGGTACCTAGACCTACATACCCATTTATATACAAACATGACAATGTAAAGTATATTCGCTTTCATTATATTCAAGCCGTGGTGGCCGAGTGGTTCGAGCAGTTGCCTGCGACGCAAAGGTCGCAAGTTCGAATCCCGACTGTACCAATGAGTTTTTCTGAACTTAAGTACAGTGATTAGTCACACCACGAGCTTTACGGTGAAGGAAAACATCGAGAGGAAACCTGCATACGTCTGAGAAGAAATTCAAAGGCGTATGTATAGTCGTGCTTGAGTAACGGCGATGGACTCGCCATCTGTCACGTTGGCACCTAATATACCTCTGGCGGAAAGTGGGTGTGTGGGTATTACCTATACTCCTCTGCCTACCCCTTCGGGGACCCTTGTGGGAAGGCGTGAGGATATATTATATAGAGAAATCAAGAAGTATTCGGAGGCAATATTATTTTTATCTCGAACAGGTCGAGAGACTATAAAATTTTACACGTATGTGAGCTCATTCCGCCCCTTCAGTATACGTGCCTCTACATCTCAATTCAAATGACTCACTTTTATGGCATTCAACAAATTTACTTATAAATCAATTGCAAGTCACTTTCAAAGCTTGTTTTACTTTAGAGAAGTAAATACTTACTACAGGTACTATACATGTTATACCTTATTTTTATTGTTAGAAGTACCTAAATGTGAAAATGATTTAACTCGCGTAGATATAATCCTACGTCTAAGTTTGTAAGGATGTTAGTTCCTCTTTCACGCAGAAACCACAAAACTGGATAAAATTTGGTACAGAGATAGATCATCAGCTGGATTAGCCCTGGGACATGTTCTATACCAAAAACAATAAATGAGGCAGATCTAGTAATATCCTAATTCGTTAGTAAGTTAAGTTACTTATCAAGAGATCACATACGCCACACTGACACACTCGCGGGGTAGGTAGGCAACGACCGATACATACTTGATTAATTAGATCACTAGCTTTCTGCCACCGTGAGGAAACCTGCAAACGTTTCAATGGAATTTCAAATATATAAAAAAATCTATCGTCTAAAATCTACGCAACTGTAGTAGATACACAGCTCGTAAAAAGGTCCTGAAAATCAGTTTTATGGTTGTATTTACGTAATTTACTTGGTACACTAGAACCTATAAGGATGAGCTATAAAATTTAATTTGAATGCAAATATGTATTAATAATTCAAAATACAATATAATAATCTTTCCTAGAGCACATGAAAAGCAACATGCAGAAGATGATATTAGAAACCAAATAATTAAAGAGCTTTAACACTGGGCGGTTAAGGTCGTTTGCCATTTAGGTACGTCTTTATAAAACACCAAGCAAGGGCGAGTCGGACCCACACACGAAAGCTTCATTATTTTAATAGAGATTAAAGCAAATTCGATAAATATTTGTTGTAAAATATTATAAATACTACATAAGTATAAAAAAGCATGACAAGTATATTACGGTTCGCATAATACAATACTAAATAGACTTACATTTTTTACTTTGCTGTACAGTTTATTTTCGGTTAGTGAGATTGAGCCCGCTTACAGACCGTTAGATGGATAGCGGAGTGTTAGTAATAGGGTCCCATTGGCACCCTCTGGGTACGGAGACCAAAAATATAACGGTAGGTAAGTACCCATTTACAAACTCGAGTAGTCCGTGAGAAGTCCAGTTAGTTGCGCGTAATTTTTATAATATCGTTCGTTATTAATGGCAACCATTTATGTTCACCATACTCTATTCTTCCTGCCCCTTGTGAGAAGGGGTGAAGCCATATATATATGCAAAATTACAACTACGGTATTTACTAAAACGTACGAACGTAAATCTAACGTTAGTTAATTCCGTAGTGGATTTATGTGAACGTTAAAAGTTAAAGTCACGTTATGTTCACTTCAGTAAGGCCGCCTCGAGACCGGGATACATTCGGCTACATTGAACGACATAAACGTTAAAAGGATGGCTCTCTAGGTATCGTAAGGGGATTTATGCTTTTTATCCATCTTTATAAAGGTGAGACTATAATTTATAGCTTCCCGTGCAACTTGAAGAGAGGTCGGGCATAACGAGTACCTACTCCTGTTCTAAATTGGAGTCATCTATCTAGGGGTGAATTGTCATCAAAAGAAAAATTGCAATGATTAATTGTAATTTGTATTATGTATTTAGGATGAATAAAGTTTCCGTAACACCACTAGAAATGGCTGTCCGGGTAGGGAATGGCAAAATACACAGGCAATCCGAAATTAAGTATTAATGTCTATGACACAAAAATCCCTCAACCTCAACCTTCGCAGCTTGACCATTATTACAAGTCCTCCATACTTCATTATTCTTACGGTACTATATTTGGGTATATATATCCAAAGGGATCAATAATGTAACATATAGATACAAGATATCCCTTGGCCATTCCTAAATGTTCCATAAGCTCTTATGATCTTCATCTACCTACATTGTTTCACATTATTCTCAAGAAAATCTTTTCATCAATATTGTTGTAAAAAGAAGGAAACTGATGTACACATTTGTGTTTACAGTATCTTTTTTCTTATTTTTGTAAGACTATACTATACTAGATGAATGACAAACTCGTACATCGTCCATAAAAAGGAGAGTAATGTATCTCATAGAGAAAAAAAAATTAACAGATTAGCAAGGTTAAGGATAGACAAGAAGGACAATATCTTTTTATTTATAAACTAGCTGTGCTCGCGACTTCGTCCGCGTGGAATTTAACAAAGAAAATATTGTTCAGTTTCTAAAATAAAAGTAGCCTGAGTTACTCCTTTTTATATCAGCTATTTGCCATTTAAAGTCCCGTCAAAATTTTCCAGCCGTTTCAGAAATTTGCCGGAATAAACAGACAGACAGGCAGATGATAGACAGACAAAAATTGTAAGAAAAATTTTTTGGTGTGTGTACCGTGTATACATCCATATGCATTTAGTAAAAAGCGGTTATTTTAATATTACAAAAAGACACTCCAATTTTATTTATTTGTATGTATTTCATGAATCATGGTAAACGGCTTTCTCTCTCTCTCTGTATCTTATAATGAATGATTAGCATTTTCCATGACTGAGAAATAGTCGAGAGGGAACCTGCATACATCTGAGAAGAAATTCAAAGGCGTATGTATAGTCGTGCTTAATTAACGGCGATGGACTCGCTATCTGTTACGTTGGCACCTAATATACCTCTGGCGGAAAATGGGTATGTGGGTATAACCTATACACCTCTGCCTACCCCTTCGGGGACCCTTATGGGAAGGCGTGAGGATATATATATATATTTAAATAGTCGCCTTATTTACGAATCGCTTGAATCTAATCTCAATTTAGATGTTAAAAAAGTTGACTTACCTTGCGTATACCATCAGCGATATTCGAAATAGCCGTCGGTCCACGTCACGTTATCGATCAATTCTATCTTTGTAGAACATTAGGGCAGCGATGTGCTCATGAGGGAGCTCTGACATGAACCGTCGTATTTTAAGGGATGACCTAGTTGAAAAATCTGGCCTGCCCCTGCAAAATCAGGTAAACGGTACATAGTTAAGTATAGCTTTAGTTAAATTTGGTAGATATCGAAAATTAATTTCCGGCGGCTGCTACGAAGTGCCGCGTGAGTTTCGGACATATAATTTTCAGTTGATACTATCCAGTGTAATAACTAGGCAGGTACGTTTGTGACGTGTACGACGTTTTACTTGTTGGATATGGATGGTTGTACTACACTTGTTCTAGCTTTTAAAATAAGTTGTAATGTGAAGTTCCATAATCCATAATCGTACCCGCCATCTCTGTCAGTACTTGTAAGCCACTTTCCCTCATCCACATTCATCAGTCTCTTCATACAGGCTCGCTGGTTTCGAGTACTTACTCATAAAGTAGAAATTTTATATTTCATCATTCTCAATATTTTGTGAACATATTTATTCAATAAATTTAATCGTATTAATCGTCCTCATTGGCTGACCCCAACTATAATGTATGTATGTATATTATGATACGGACATTATACACTATAAGGCCATAATAACACAATTTACGAACTACCGACATCCAAACGGCACTGCTCAGTCCCAACCAAAACTGCTCAGCCACTGATATCCACTTAATTATACTCGTAAGATAACATTTTTAGTTTATAAATCTTCATTAATATAATGAAAGTACCATACTACTTTCATAGTCTATATAATATACATTGTTGCAATGGCAGAGATAAATATCTCTATGAATAAATAAATACCTCAGGACAATTCCACACAAGGTAATGATGTCTGTAAGTCTAGAGAGAACTGCAGACCTCCCTCTGCTTACCTACATATATAAAAGTAATTCCACACAAAATGGAATACCATACGATAACTGGACCACGAAATACACACATAAATCGATAAGATCTCAAAAATACGAAAAGTTTTAATGTTAATATTTTAATTCGTCCCCCTGACGGCAAATTGTTTTGTTATCGTACCATGCAGGCGCGTGTAATACCAGGAAATGCGTGTTATAATGTCTAAAAACGATTCTGCAGCTAAAGTGCTTTTATAATAAATTTTGTGCCTCTACTATCTCCGCCACTTCCTTTCTCGCTATTTAATCGTAATTGGAAGATAAGGCTTCCTTGGATGAGGGTTAATTTAAAAAAAGCACTGAAACTTTCGCCTTTACAAAAGCCTCAAACACTTTATGACAAAACTTCCCTCGACCGAACCAAGAGCTACAACATAATAGTGACCTCAGTCAAGGCACCTGTCAAAATATAACACAGGCATTCTTGAGTTCCCGGAATTACGACGGCTAAAAGTTTGAAAATAATATTTTTACTAAGATAATTAGGTCTATAGAATAATTATTTCTCAAAAGAATAACAATAATTCACTTATTGGTTATGGCAATTCGTACAAATATTTATAATGATATTTTATACAGAGCAATATTATCTAAGATTAAAATAAACTTAATGCGTAATAAAATATAAGTAATAATAGTAAATAATGTACCTACTTACAAGATAAAATACAGATTCTTATATGGCGGCAGACAGATATTGTTTAACCAGGGGGTAGGGTTAAATTTTAGACAATTGAACAAACAACAAAAAATGAGGGACAATTGAACAAGTCTTCCTTGATTTTCTGTTAAAAACTTATTACAGTCGCAGCTTTTACTACATACAAACATACGTTATAGGATACATAGGCAACTACGTATCGTAAAAAATATTACCGTAGCAATTTTTGGTCGCCTACGTGGCTATGTTTTGATTTATTCAACTGTTCGAGTTACAAAATTTGCAGTTCAAAATTATTCCACATTCTAATAAAATACTAGTGTAATTTGGTATTGGTGAACGTTACAACGGCAATGTTATTATAATCAATGTTTCCTGGAAGGTTCCACTAAAAAGTTTCGTTGCAAGGCTCTGGTTGTTGTTTGTCATACCGGGCGTAGGTGGGTACCGCAACAATGGGGGCGCAAATTTCACGCAACATTATGCCGGGCTCGGGGGCACTGGGCCAGCTTGGGCCGGCCAAGTGCTGCAGCGAATCGATGCAGCTCCACCCCGCACCTGTCGCGCCGCTCAGACTCAAAACTTTCATCTCCTCGTCCTCTTCGCCACTACCATTATTCATATAACAAATAACTATTTAAGACATTGGAGATCGCAAATGAGCTCGTGTCCTTCTAGTTAAATTTAGTGTTGGATTAACTAAATACACAATAAAGAGTAAGTAAAGATTTATTGAAATTGTGATAATTTAATTCACAGGAACTCGGCGTAACGTCAATTCTACGTACGCAGCTAGCGCACCAAATACTTACTAGTGAAATATATATGAACAAAGCAAAAACATTCGTAAAATATCTTGTCAATAACATAAGATTACTAGAACACCTTGTCCACTGGCCGAAAAAATTGAAGACAAATATTGCCCTACCGCAAGGTATGGCAATATGTCTCGATTGATTTGTTTCTTATTAATTTTTGACATTTTCATTACTCGATGTTGGGATGTCGTTGATGGGATGACGCTCACCAACATACTCTTTCTGTTATAGTCCGCGCGAAACTAGTTGGCCGCAATTTATGTATCTGTTGGACTGACTGCCGGGCCGCTTGCTATCATTAGGTACTCAGTACCAAAGATTACAATGTATACTGCTCAGTACGGACACATGGATTTCAATAGTAAGATCAGTGCGCCAATAAATAGAAAAGTTGAATAAGTGAAAAACATGAAAAATGTAATAAGTATGTACTCAAAGTGCATGCGTTTTTTAAAAAACGTAAACACTTTGTATAGTGATAGTTTGATATATAGAACTGACTCAGACTGTCTGTAGGTACTTCTAAAAGTTACACTTACTATCTGATGACATGATACATCTGTTTTCTGCGATATTAAGTGCGATATCTCGAGATAAGTCACCACTGTCAATAATCTCATATGTACCTACTAGGCAATCCGCAGCGTGAGGCTGCGGATTGCCTAGTCGCCCCGTCTTCACCTAGGGCGCGGCCGACTTAATCCGGGCAGAATAAACTTTTAATTGAAGCAAACAATATATACATATTATACGATATATATTTTTTTATATTCTAACATAATATTGGGCCAATGTGGTGAGAAAAAAATCCATAACATTGCGAGTTGACGCCATGCTTATAGTAACAGGTCCCGTTTGTCCTACTTGCACAACGATGTCACACGTTAATGTAAAAGTTCATTTTCTACCCCAAGTAAAGTTGTATATACGACCTCTAGAAACGAGATGAAAATTGAAAGTTTAGCTAGTTTCAGCGGTTAGCAAGCTGGCCAACTACAGCAGGCTGGCGCGAATTGGCTCGTCGCCCGCCCGACGACCGCCGCTTCCGCAATCACGGCACGAACCGTATCCTATCGTATTAGTATAATGAGCCGGAAAGAGAGCTCTACACATAGCACATGCAATATTTTATCTGTTAGAACATTGCCTTAATATAAAACGTAAACTAGTTATGTACACGTACGTGAAAAACGTATAAACTAAACAACGGAAGTTGTACAAAACCAATATTTGATTTGTATGTACCTAGGTGTTCTAATTTAATTGTGAATCTATGAATGGTACGCTATTTGAATGTGTTCACTGAGAGTGAAATCCCGATGACTGGCGTCCTCCGTGCCTTCTCTGCCTGGAAATGGGTCAGAGGCTATTCAGGCTAGCCTACCTCCGACCTGCCACCCTCCTCCACCCCCTTAACTGTGTGTGCCCCTTGCATAATTGAACACGCGGCAAGTTATTGTCACGCTTCAGACGTATTGTATTAGCGAATACCTTCTAGTTCTTCACTTTTCGTAGGACTATGTATCAAAGTCTTAAACCCTTACACCAGCAGCAAACCCTTACATTAAAACCTTAAACCAGCTTTACGATTTTTATATTTCCTACATTAAGGCTAGTTGTTTAAAAGATTTGTTTTGGTAAAGTTACATCTTTACGTCAAACAGTGATTGGTTACGTACGATGGTTATTGGTTACCGATCGATTTAATCGCCTGCCAAGAATATTTAAGTAAAACTTTACATTAAAACAACGCTTTACATAAGCGTTGTTTTACATATTTTTTGAGAATTTAACAACAAATCCATAATTTTCGCGTTTGATACATGATTTTTTAAAACAATTAGAAATACATTGCACAATAACAATACCTAAACATTGCAGACCTAATATTAGCTTTAGCACTATTCATACGAGCGAATGGGTTTGTAAGTCTGTATATTTTTTACACTAAAAGTAATATAATTATTTGTTTGGTAATTCCCCTTTTTTATTTCTTTAATTATAATTCTTATTATTATTTTATTATTGTAATAAATATTCTCCTGACATATGTATGTAAGTTGGACCTGTGGTTTAATTAGACAATCCTAATGCTCCTATGACAATGGTATGATAAAAATGTGTTTTTGCAGGCAGCAGTACCCGAGGGGATGACATTTCCCGGTCCGCTGCCTGACGTGGCCGAACGCTGTGGGCGCTGGGCGCCAGACTCTTTATCCGCATCTGCGTCCGGGAGCTCGGACGAGAAGCCAACACCGCGCCGGCCGCGGTGGCGCATCGCCCTGGCGGCGCTGGTAGTGCTGGCCACGCTGGGCGCCGCGCTTGCACTACCCCTCGCCCTTGGAGGTGGCGGCCGAGCCACCCCTGAGCAACGACTCACCACCATTCGGCGCATGCTACGTGACTCCCCACTTGTTGACGGTCACAATGACTTAGCGTGGAATGTCCGCAAGTTTTTGCATAATAAAATCAGCGACTTCAACTTGAGTGCCGGTCTCGATGGGCTCGAGCCTTGGGCGCGATCGCGCTGGTCGCATACGGATATACCGCGCCTCAGGCTCGGCCAAGTTGGTGCGCAGTTTTGGTCAGCATATGTGCCGTGCGGTGCCAGAGACCGCGACGCTGTCCAGCTCGCACTCGAGCAAATGGACGTCATCAAGCGAATAGTTGAGATGAACGCCGCTCATCTCGCCCTCGTTACAGATGCCACGGAACTTCTTGAGGCGCATCGTGAGGGCCGCATTGCCTCATTAATAGGTGTAGAAGGCGGACACGCTCTTGGTGACTCCCTGGCAGTACTACGGGCTTTCTATCAGCTCGGTGCCAGGTATTTAACTGTTACTCACACTTGCGATACGCGCTGGGCTCGCGCTGCTGGTACTTCGGGTGGTCTCACAGAGTTTGGACGAGCGGTTGTTCGAGAGATGAACCGTCTTGGTATGATAGTCGATTTGTCACATGCCGGAGAAGAGACCGCACGTGATGCTTTAGAAATGTCCCAAGCACCAGTAGTATTTTCTCATTCTGGTGCCGCCGCGCTCTGCAATTCAAGCCGGAATGTCCCAGACGAGCTACTTCGCATGGTTGCTGCAAACGGGGGAGTTGTAATGATAAATTTTTACGCAAAACTGGTGACGTGCGGTGAGAAAGCATCTGTAGAGGACGTAGTGGCACATATAAATCACGTGCGTCGTGTGGCGGGCGTAGAGCATGTGGGATTGGGTGCGGGATACGACGGCATCGACGCGCCACCCGAAGGGTTGGAGGACGTGTCGCGATACCCACATCTGTTGGCGGAACTGTTGCGCGATCCGGCCTGGAGTGAGGAGGACGTGCGTAACCTGGCTGGCATGAACGTGGTGCGCGTGCTGCGTGACGTAGAGCGCGTGCGTGACCAGTGGCGCCGCGCCGCAGTTCTGCCTGGCGAAGAGTCGCAGGGTGCGCGCCGCGGCGAATGTGTCTACGGGCCCGCGTGACGCAGGCTCGGCGCCGTGCACTCCCGCGGCCCACCTCGTACTGCTCAATATTGACATTTGTTGAACGTAGTTATACATGTATATTAGTGTCCAAATGTGATTTAGCAATTAAAGTAATCTCTACCTGACCTCGATGCACAAATTGTTTAGCTAAGGACCAGCGCGCGCTGGGCGCTTCGTCTCGGCGTCGGCCTGCGGTCCACCCGCTGAACTCTTCTCCATCCATGCACACGACTTCGTTGACGAAAGTCCAATGCGCCCCGCGATTTATAATAATGTGAGCCATTGATGATAAAAAATAATGTGTTTATAGAAAAATAAATATTCTTTATTTATAAAATTACTTGTTTAACTAAAATAATTCCACCACCCCCGTAGTGTAGCAACTTCCATGGTGATTGGTGATATTAATGATATTATGTAAAAAGATTAAAAGAAAGTGCAAAAGAGGGCGAGAGAACGAGAGACTATAATTAACGCCAGTATTCATTGTAATCTTTGATTAAAACTACAAATTTCTATATAATTATGTTTATGTACACGCAGGATCCTTATAGCGAGATTTAGTCTGACATACAGCGACATCTTGTGACATAAAAAGATATGTAATGTGGTGGACATGATCAAGTGTTAAATAATAGTCTTTGGACATGATAGTGATCTAAAGTATTACATGTTACACACAAAATTGTCTCATAATATCAAACGGTGTACTTAAATACCTACTTACAAACTTACTTATTTCACATTTATATTTTATTATATCACGATGGATAGAGTACTATACTTACAAGACCTCCGAAGATAGCTACGGTACTTACTTAAATAGAAAGCTTTTTTGGTTGTTCTAGAGGTTGACAAATAGAATCTATTATATCTACTCTATTCGCAGTCTTCAACAAGGTTCATAAATTGATAAAAAAAAACAGTAATTAGGGGCCTAAGCATAAATTGCAGGTTCGAGTCCCTGTGGTGCTGAGCTTTACGGTGAAGGAAGACATCGAGAGGAAACCTACATACGTTTGGGAAAAAAATACATATGTATAGTCGTGCTTGAGCTATTGCGATGGAGTCTATCGCCATCTGCCATCAGTCACGTTGGCACATAAAATATATCTCTGGCAGAAACTGGGTGTGTGGGTACCTATACACCTCTGCCTACCCTTGCGGGAACCCAATGGGGATGCAGGAAAACATAGTAATAAAAGCAACCGATTAAGAATTCTGGATCTGCTCTGTATAGCAATGCTGGGAATCTCGTTGCATCATTGTATAAACTTAATTGTAGCGAAATAAATAAAGAGCGTATTTGCTAAAATGGTCAGTATCTTTGTTATGAATTCAATTAAATTCAATAAGAACTCCTCTGATTTAACTTAAGGTAGCCCTCACTGGAAACATCAAGGCTTGAATTCGTAACACTAGACAATTTATTGTTTATCCAATCAGTTAAAATAATCTAGACTAAAATTCTGTTATTTCTTATTGGATTTATAATATGCTAATGTACAATAAAAAATCTTTCTTACGTTGCGAAATACACTCAAGGATAATATTCTCTATATTATATATAATAAATTTAAACTTTAATAAAGTGGTAACAATTATTCCAGGATGGCAACCATGTTCAATAGTGGTCTTTGCTTTGATGGCAACGGTGACACTGACGCTGTTGACTGTTTGACTGACAGTACAATATCTTCTTTCGTCGTCAATAAAGAGTAAAGTAATATAATATGTCAAACAAGACAGTGTTCTATACATCCATTGTAGTGTAGCTATTTACTTTTAACATATCTAGCCAGTATTATATTATATTCTTTGCTACTATCCACTTCCTAGTACGGACGGTTTCTAATTCGAAGCAAAATCGAAGTGAAGTGCTTGAAATTATTAATACGCTGCTCAAATCAGACTTTTTGGCTCCCAAAGCCTTGAAGTAACTAGATTAAGAATATATATTAATTGGTTTCCTAATCGTCTGTCAACTTCACACAGACAGAGAGGTTTTTCAGATTTTTTTATTGAAATTTTAAATCATCGGAATCAAATAAAAGATTAAGATAGCGGATCATGGTCAAATGAGATCGAATTCTGTTACACAAAAAAGGAAAATTAAATTATCTAAAGGCGGTTTATAGACGATGCAAGAATATGGTGTGAATAAAAAAAATAAGGTAAGTGTCAGTCAATATTTATTGTCATAATAATGATATATACAGTATGTGATCATTAAATTAACAAAAATGGATACAATAACATATTGGTGAGCATTTTAACCATTTTGCATGTTTGTTTCACCAACTTCCTCATATTGCATGCAGCCTTGATTGAAGATGGATCCTAAGCAAGGTTGGTTCTCCAACTCAATAAGTATATACTAGGATGTAGCCTCCCACATAGACAATTACCCCAGATGACTAGTTTAATATAAGCTACTTTTCATCTTCTCTCCATATTTTGGCCCATTAGTTCTAAATTTAAATATAATATAAACAGAGAGCAGTCATGCAGAGTAGCTAAGCTGAGTATGACCTCCTGACCTTGCACTGTGCTGTACTTCCCTGTTTATTTATATATTGAACATAAAGTTGTTAATCAAACATTACCTTAAAATCATGCCTTATGCTACATAAAACTTTGCTAGTTCTAGATCAATGCAATCAAAGCATTTATCATTTATGACATGAATTTCTAAAATAATGTATTAGGATAAAATAAGGAAATGAAATCTTTTATTTCGTCATAATATCATAGTTTTTCATTACTTGGGAAGTGTGCCTGATATAATCTAGTGCAATCCTTTCTAGATTTTACCTAATTGGATAAAACAATTTTTTTTTATTTTATTTAATGCACAAAACAAATTACAATCAATAAAAAATAACATAACAATCATACTTAGAACTAAACTGGATTGTAACTCAAAAAGATGTGCATACAGCTAAATAGTTATTAGTTCATCAGAAAGCATATAACTTAAAAACATATATTAAATCAAACATTTGGTGTACTGTGGTTTACAATTGTCAGACTTAGATTTGTTATAGCCTTGTTACAATCGGTAAGTTGTTTGTTTAGACTAGATAACTCTATGTTGACACAATGGGTACTCAATATGTAGGGAAGGTTCAGTTAATTGAATAAGATTAAAATTGAGTAATTTAAAAAAATATTACTACTAAATCATTTGGTTTTATTACCATTGTTTACATTGTCATATTCTTATCTCCCACAAGCCTCTTTGTTTTTGTATGCAGTACATATAATTATGTTTATACAGTATGTTGACTATACTGCTGTTTTTTCTGTTGTTTGAGATACTATCATAGTCAAATGTTGTGCTAACATTTTAACCTAAATACCAAAGCCACAAAATATTCATATCAATTAAGCCTGCCTCCTTAAACTATATAAATGGATAATGTAATACATGATTGTGGCAAATATTTCCCCTTCAACTATTATACATATTATATATTGTTCATGGAAGAATATTAGTTGTCCATATTTGTATGTGCTACTATAATAAATCCTGGTACTATACACAGATACATTCAACGAGTCAGTTTCGTCAATACTAGAGAGAAAGGTGCGAGGTTGGTTGAGTGGAGTGATAGACGATATGCGCCGCAGTAGCCCTGTACAGCAGTGGCTGGACTCACTCCCCACTGAAGCCACTAAAGAAGCTGACAATACAGATACTACACACACTGATAACCATGAATCCAAATCTAATGACAGTAAGCCTGATGAAACAGTCTCCAAATCTAATGACAGTAAGACTGAAAATACAGTTGTTGAACCAGTCAAAGAGAATTCTGAAGAAGATATAAAGTTAGATGTTCCCAATACCCGAGACTGGAAAAGAAAATCATTAGAAAGTGGAGTGTTGACAAGCACTCCTCAGAGAGGGAACACAAAGAGACTGCAGAGAGATCATTCTATACAGTCTGAAGGATATTCACCAAAATTTAAAAACCCTTTACTGAGGGATCATTCTCTTCAGGTAAATAATCATTTAAAAAGACACATATCATATCAGCATTGGCTAAGCTCACGCCTCCAGTCACTTAATGTTCCTCTTGTCTTGACTCTCGAAAAAACTCTTCTTCAGGCATCAGTTAATCACAGTGTTGGCATCACATTAAAGGCAAAATATAAATAGGTACAAGCCTACTAAATAAATGTGAAAATTTGTAAGGATGTTTGCAAATCATAAAATTAAATTTGGAGGAATATTTTGGCACTGAGATAGATTATTAGCTGGATATACTTTATTCCTCACGCCTTCCCATTTGGGTCCCAAAAAATCTACCAATGAAAAAAAAAATTGTGTGGTTAAAATTCTAGTATTTATATAAATTAAAGACCAATTGGTCTAGCTAGTTAGCTAGACCTAGACTTATAACAATATGCATGTTTTGTTGAATTTTAAGTTAGGTGTTTTACATTATTTACAGTCAGATGCTAGCGGTTCTAGCGGTAGCTCAGTGCTTAATGTACTGGGAGCCAGGAAAGTGGATGCAGAATCAGTCCTACTGGCACTGGGTTTTGGACCAAGTGAGAAGCAACAGAAGTTACAAAGGATACCAGATAGATTTTTAGCCCCTTCCACAGTGAGCATTACCTTCTCATTTTACAAAAGCCTTGCTATTTTCACTCTTTGTTGTAAAGCAGATGGTCGTCGAACGGTCGGACCTGCAACGTTTTGGGTCGCGGGTTCGATTCCTGCTGTGGATGGAAGGTTATAATATAATAACCTGGATATTTCATATTTGTTTTATGTATTTCTAGTTGAAAGGCATCAACACTGAGGAGTTTATAAAGAATGAACACCATTCAATGCGTATGCACGACTGTGGCGTCTTCGGATACAGGGGACTGACAGGTACATTTGAGAAAGGTTTTTTATAGGTATAATTAATATTTTAATCCTCATCATCATCATCATCATCATCATCATCATCATCATCATATCATCGCACCGAGTCCCTAACGGGGTACGCAGAGAGTATAGAGCGCCAGTTCTCTCTAGACTGACTTACCTCCTTTGTCCACATTCATCAGTCTATTCATAGGTACATGCTCGTCGGTTTCGAGTACTCTTGACGTTCTCTTCCTTGATCGTCCTATCGATTTGATCCAGATAGTTGGAACGTGGTCTTTCTCTGCCTCTTCTTGCATACACTTTTGCTTTGTATAATCTTCCTTCACTCATCCTTTCTATATGAATGTGGATCTCTTCGTTGCGATCGCATCTCAACTGCATTTAAGCTTTTTCATACTTCCATGAAATTCCCAGGATTCGCTGCCATACAATAAGGTAGGTACCAATATCGCGTTGTGAACAGCAGCTCGAGGCATTCTTGCTCCGACTTTTACTGCGCATCAACGCCGACATGGCCCCTACATAATATATCATGCCTATTAATATCAACCCGCCTTCCCTAAATCGACAGGGTTATCAGAGCTGTGACAACAGTTTATTCCATTACCAGTTCATTCCATCCATAGCTGTGCCCGCGGCTTCTTTCGCGTGTGTTGTAGGTAGTTTTGATAATTGTTAATTATATGAGTTTAAGTGTACCCTCTTTTTATATATTAAAGCAGTTGTCGCACACTCGTTGCGTTTCTCTACAGCGTGGTTGTCAAAATCGAAAAGGCGTCGCTTAGATAATAGTGCAGTCAATATCCACTTAGAGAAACGCAATTCTTCAAAGATAGTTTTTTCAGAAGTTGAGTAGGTAGTTCTAAAGATGTGATAACATAAATTACTATGTAACTTTATTTGAGAGCCGCCGCTAGAGCCGTGGTGTCCGAGTGGTTCGAGCAGTTGCCTGCGACGCAAAGGTCGCAAGTTCGAATCCCGACTGTACCAATGAGTTTTTCTGAACTTAAGTACAGTGATTAGTCACACCACGAGCTTTACGGTGAAGGAAAACATCGTGAGGAAACCTGCATACGTCTGAGAAGAAATTCAAAGGCGTATGTATGGTCGTGCTTGAGTAACGGCGATGGACTCGCCATCTGTCACGTTGGCACCTAATATACCTCTGGCGGAAAGTGGGTGTGTGGGTATTACCTATACACCTCTGCCTACCCCTTCGGGGACCCTTGTGGGAAGGCGTGAGGATATATTATATAACTTTATTTGTAAATTACGAAAAAGTACTCGAAATCGAGCAAGAATGAAGAAACTCATAAATGTGGATGTCTAATGTCTAAATCTTGAGAGGTATATATGCAGGTCTTGACAGCTGAGGCTAGGGGTAAATAGATTGTATAATAAGTACAAATAATTCATGTGCTTCATATGGGTGTGGGCATATATCACTTTAATGTAAACAATGTGTAACGCACCGATTCCTCGCGTTTTTGGGTTTTCAAAGGCAATACAATAAAACCACTATTAACTATAAATACACACCAGATTATAGAAATCATATTTTTAATAGATTAATTGAGTGAATTTTGAAAAAGTTTGAAAAAGACAAGAGCCGTACTACAGTTGCTATGGGATCAAAGCTATTCCGCTCGAACTGCGGGGCGCTAGTTAAAATATAACCCTATGGTTAGTTACACTTTGTTAACATGTTGTGTGTCGTGTATTTATTCAATTGCATAGATAACAGGAAAATTGGCTTATATATCATACTAACACTAACAACATATTATTAACCTTACTAACAGAGCACTGTACGCCAGTATGCCGTTTCATGAAACCTGTTCCTACGACATGTCATAGGTCGTACCAAGTGCCGCAAATCGCGATACAGTGAGTATCATGTCTGACATGTTATATTATTAAGTAATACATTTGTATTTTTTTACTAACATGGTTAATACCTTTGTATGAATAAAGTTACTTAGTTTGTTTTCTTACAGATTAATGTTTATAATAATATCATTCTTTCATTGTATAAATCACTTCCCATCTTCGTCTAGAATTATCTATGGTCCTGTATTCGAAGCTAATAAATAGTCATGGGCTCGAAACCCGTGAAAAAACATTTGTGTGACGAACACAAGACATTACTATGATTATAATATAATATACATTACATGGTTTAGTCTAGTATTCCTATATTTATGTTTTCGTAGTTTATATGTATAAAGGGTAATATACTTCATAATATGGAACATTCACAAGATATTATATTCTGTTATGTTGCAGGGAATCCTCATGTTCCACCGTCGACAATAGTAGCTAAGATAATGGATTGCATTGTATCGGACGAGTCGTGGCGCGAGGAGTCGATACTGCGTGCACGCCGCTCTTTGGCTGACGCGCACACACTCGGACGTCTACGCACTCACTCTACTCTATTCTAACTGGATATTTACACTAAATTACTAATAGCCAACCTAAACCTCGAAAGACCAGAACACTAGAAATCACTATATACAGAATCTTTTTTCTTGCACTGTGTTTAGTGTTTAATTAATATATGTACCTATATACCTATAGGGTTTTTTCTCCTTATGTTTATCTCCTGACATATGGCCGCGGAACAGCGTAGAAGCCATAATTATTAAGCTCAAAGTATCGTTTTTAAGTTACGAATACATTGCTCGATCAGAGTTGTTCGGAGACCTTAATAAAATGTGATAAAATTCATTCAATCAAAATTAATGCTCAAAATATTATTAATGCTTAACACTGTTTCATGTATGTCAAACCTCCACAGGTAGTTAGTTAATTTTAAATAATAGAAACAAATCATAGCTAAATTTGCCTGGATAATGTAGTTCCTTATCATATCTAAGATGCACCTCTATTTAAAAATATATTTATTCATCTTCAGTAGTTTCAGGGTTGGAAGCTTATATATTGTGCACAAATTTTTAATAGCCTTGTTTTGGTATGGGTTATGTATGCGGTGTGATCTAATCATTTCATATTAGAAGGCGGGCCGCGTGATGCAACATTTCTTGAATATAAAAAAGAGCATACATTTTAAACATTTGAGAGCCGTGGTGGCCGAGTGGTTCGAGCAGTTGCCTGCGACGCAAAGGTCGCAAGTTCGAATCCCGACTGTACCAATGAGTTTTTCTGAACTTAAGTACAGTGATTAGTCACACCACGAGCTTTACGGTGAAGGAAAACATCGAGAGGAAACCTGCATACGTCTGAGAAGAAATTCAAAGGCGTATGTAGTCGTGCTTGAGTAACGGCGATAGACTCGCCATCTGTCACGTTGGCACCTAATATACCTCTGGCGGAAAGTGGGTGTGTGGGTATTACCTATACACCTCTGCCTACCCCTTCGGGGACCCTTGTGGGAAGGCGTGAGGATATATTATATATAAATTTTTTGTGCTCCTTTATCGAATTTCCACTAAATTAGCATATATTTTACGTAAAACTACTATTATAATATCATTAATTTATAGATGTTCGTCTTGCTAAGCCCCGAAAAATCTCTGAATGAATCTGTTATGTACATACACTATAGTAATAGCCTTAATTTTATATTAAGGCCCCTTAATGTCACACTTAATAGCCCACACAAATCATGAAGACATTCAACAATCCTTCAGTACCTACCTATTATATTTCAATTTTATTCGAGAATATTTTTGCTATTCATATACATTGATTAAGATTTATATGTATTTTTTGTGTAGTATTTGTAAAATGGGGCGGTCATTCTTCGAAAACCTCTGTCCTGATCTGTAGTTGGAAAAGCGACCAGTATAGGTAATACAAAAAACCCGGTTTCGATAGCGCTTGACAACTTAACTTATTTGGAGTATCATGTTTAATTTAAAATGGATGTAACGTTGGCCACATCCGCTTAGGACGGGGTTGCAATGATGAATTGTTAATATTTTTTATTTACTAGATTTTATTTCTGTAGTTACGTAATTCAAACTTCGATTGTATTGATTGGTTATATAATATTTATTGTTTTTTGTTAAAATTTTATTAGAATATTTAAAATGATACAGTTATTATTTATTGGTAAAGTCGAACCTATTAAGTTAATTTGTTAGAAAATTGTTTCTGAAATATTTTTTTGCATTGCACATTATTTGGTGTACATACCTAGGTAAATTGACTTTCAAAGAGTGCTTACATTCGAATTGACCAGATTCTTCCATAGCAAAAATTGCATGAATATTGCCTTCACACTTATGTATGTATACTTCTTATAGATATTTTTATTTTATTAATATTGTTAAGCATAAAATGTTTATAATACCTTAATGAAATGGTTATGCAAGTACCTGTAGAATATAAATTATAATAATAATTGTCAATGTGATATATGTGAGAATGTTGTATTGCTCATTTTTCAATAAGTTTAAGAATACATATCTTTTAAAATACTGTACTTTAAGCTCTTACTTTTTTATGGGATCAAACCTAGATTTCAATTAAAAAATATTTTCCTGAATTATGTTTATTTAATTTAAATAATGTTTTTTAGTACCATATAAAACTGCCTTAAGTAGGCACCTTTAAAGATTTAAGCTGATAAATTGTCCCCACATGGCGTGTGCAGGTGCGCGTGAGCACATAATCGTTTCATCACGAACACATCAGAATTCGAAAAGTATGTAGGTAAATAAAGCCTCGTAAGTATTCCGTGATGTACTTCCATTATTTTGGTTCTACGACAACTAGAGTGACTTCTTCTCAGTAATAAGTAAGTGCATTAAACCAGCCTCGAAACAAAATTTTCCGAATGCAATACTTACGAAATTCGTCGAACACAAACATGAACAACGCAAATGGTAAAGCCAAAAACCACCTGCGGATGAAAATATATGTTTAGAATTAATGATTTTCCTTTTGACCTAATCCTATTACGAAGTAGGTAAGAAAAACGTGCAGAGAACGATATAAATACTTATGTACATAAATATATGCTTCAGTACCTACAAAGGTCATCCAAGATTTAGATACAGATATCTGAGTAGCTACCTGTAACCTCGAGCTACGCTCGCTGGATCTTAGACCACTACAGCCGCCAAAAAGATCGACTTTATTTTAACTTAAACTTTGGTACTTAATCGTTATCTTACCATTCGAAGCGCAGTGGGTATGTTCGGAAAAAGGTATTCAACACAGGTATGTAACATATGGAGCACGATATGAGTAATTCAAACATAATTCCGAAATTGAGCATTTTATTCTTCAGTCCTGGAATGTACATGCCTTTGGACTATTAAAGTAATTGTACATAATTTCTGAAACACACTTTTGCGATACATATTATGTATATGTATCTTTCTTGGTTACCGGCAAAATTATTCGTAACTAGCTTATGTCCGCGGCTTCGCCCGCGTGGAGTTCGAAAAAGTAGCTTTGAAAATTTTCCTACTAGAATCGGTTCAGCCGTTATGCCGTGAAAGAGCATCATACATTATAATATAAGAACTTTGAATTTTTCAGGATAAAATAAAATAGCCAATGTCCTATTCCTAGGTATAAGCTATCACCATTTCAACTTTCAGCTAAATCGGTTCAGCCGTTTGGCCGTGAAAGAACCGCAAACATCCAAACTTTCCCATTTATAATATTAGTAAGAAGTTATATATATTATTATTATAGTAAGAAGTGCATCTCAGGTCAGACCAAATAAGTGTGACAGAATTTAAATTATTTAACCATGTCATAGGTAGTCAATAGACCCGACCTCTATACCTATCTATATCTATAGTTCTCGGGTAGAATGTAAAAAGTCAGTACTTACCGATGTGAAATATCGAGTTGTATCTTGTTTTACAAACGACGCCGTTCATCATCTGCATGACCACAATCGCGACGAAGTACGCGGCCTGGGCGGCGCGCTCCACCTCCTTTCGCTCTAAGTATGTCCACTCCTGACCAAACGAATCGACTACATCACTCACTGCTTCGTTGTCCCATTTTTGTCTGATTCCTAATAATAAGGGATTAAAAGATGGGCAAATGGATATCCCTAAAATTAAGCAACAACCATCTAACGACACCTAAGAGGTAGTTAGGTAATTGAACGCATTTTTTTTACTATTCGTATAATAGGCGAGATACCCGTAACAGTAAGATTTTCTTGAATTTCTATCTCTATTCTCTGAGTCTGAACTTTATGACTGATTAGTCACACCACGACCTTTACGGTGAAGGAAAACATCTAGAGGAAACCTGCATACGTCTGAGAAGCAATTCAAAGGCGTATGAATAGACGTGCTTGAGTAACGGCGATGGACTTGCCATCTGTCACGTTGGCACCTAAAATATATCTGGCGGAAAGTGGGTGTATGAGTTCTACCTATATAGCTCTGCCTTGTGGGAAGGCGTAAGGATATATGTACTATATATAATAAATTGATTGGATATATCATTAAAATAATGCAAATAACAGAGATATTATACAAAAATATATATGTGGGTGAAATTCATTCCACGGTTGATAAATCTGTTAATTAGATTTGACAGATTCGTATTGCCATATAGAAAATACACTTTCATATATATTTTCTGCTGTCATCAGTCTGGTAGGCCTATTTAAGTAGTAAGTACCTAATGTATATTTAAGACGTGCAACGCGGGTAAGAGAAAACTGAAATTTACCAAATAGATCGAGAGGATAGAAGCCATGTTCAGCCATTACTATGAAGTAGGCTGTCATGCCGGCAGCGAATTCAATTAGTCCCAGGTGGACATACGCAAGCCTTAACATTCGAGCAGAGACCAGAGGGTCGTCGATGGCACGCGGCGGGCGCGCCATTACGTCAGTCTCTACTTGTTCATGGGACAGTGCCACCGCCGGCCACATATCCGTGCCGAGGTCCACACACAATATCGTCATAACACCTATAAGAAGGACGTAACTTTGTAGGAAATAAAATACAGACAAAACACATTCTCATAAATGAACTAACTTAAAACACAAACCCAGAGGCAGAGGCAAAGAACATAAAATAAACATCATGATGGGAAGAATCTCAGGCACGTTGGAAATCAAAATATAGCATACAGATTTCTTTAGATTGTCGAATATCTTCCGTCCTTCTTCAATACCTATTACGATTGTTGCAAAATTGTCATCCAATAATATTATATCCGCTGTCTGTTTGGAAACCTGTACACAACATCAATTAAGTAGATAGTTAGTATGTGTTAAGCTTACAAATTCGTTGTAGCCTTAATCTTCGTTTGTCTGCGGTCTTAGGGACTTACTTGTGAGCCTGTAATTCCCATAGAGATGCCAATATCGGCCTGGCGAAGGGCTGGTGCGTCATTGACTCCGTCTCCGGTGACAGCAACCACTGCGCCGCGAACTTGACATGCTTCAACTATTTGCAACTTTTGCGTTGGAGATGTTCTAGCGAACACTAATTAATAACATATAATAATAATATATCCTCACGCCTTCCCACAATGGTCCCCGAAGGGGTAGGCAGAGGTGTATAGGTAATACCCACACACCCACATTCCGCCAGAGGTATATTAGATGCCAACGTGACAGATGACGAGTCCATCGCCGTTACTCAAGCACGACTATACATACGCCTTTGAATTTCTTCTCAGACGTGCAGGTTTCCTCTCGAGGTTTTCCATCACCGTAAAGCTCGTGGTGTGGCTAATCACTGTACTCAAGCTCAGAAAAACTCATTGGTACAGTCACGATTCGAACTTGCAATGTTTGCAATGTTGCAGGCAACTACTCGATCCACTCGGTCACCACGTCTCTTATAAGTACCTAACTACATACATCAAAATTCTTAGACCATATGTTGGGTAGTGAGTGAAGGGTTGGAAGATTTTTTTAGCGCGTAGGGTATCCCCATCGGCATATATGTGAAAATGGTGGTCAAGATTCATTCACAAGAACAAATTATGGGAATGGCGATATTTATTTTTCATCGTGAGTTTTGTACTTTTTTTTTATTTTTTTTTTTTGTACGATAAAAGACTTGGAACTAAATTACGTACCAATTTCATGATGTTTTTCCAGAGTCATGAGCAATAAATCTGAATTCATCTCCCTGAGTTCATTGCCAGTTATAACGTGGCATTTGGACGAGGTAGCGATACCGACTTCGAAGGCGATGGCTCGCGCCGTGGCCGGGTGGTCTCCAGTCACCATCATCACTCGCACGCCTGCATCTCGGACTCTTTTTATCGCTGCACTAACCTTATTTTATATAGAAAATTATCATTTTAAATGCATACCTACCGTAAAACATAGGTAACCCATTTTATAATCGCTAATTAGGTACTTACTATTGATTGTAGTTACTTACCTCTTCTCTCGGTGGATCCATAAGCCCCATTTGACCGAGTAATCTAAGATTTTCAATTGGAAAGTTTATATCTTCTGTGTCGAAAACATAATTCAAGGGATATTCTCTGGGATCCAATGTTAGGTCAGCAAACGCCATTATCCTTTCACCTTAAGTCACATGAATTATACTGCAAAGCGTGCTGCGAGTTCGTTATGCTAAAAGATACTAAAACTAAGCTGATTCGATATATACATACTACCTTTTTAATCAATAGTGTGTTATATAAAGTGATATACATATAGTTCTGCAGTCGCAAACCGCTTCCAAAGCTGGACGCTTCACGATGCGGCTATTAGAAGCGAGTAGTAGTATCTGTACAGCTACCCTGTCTATTGAAAGATGAGTTTGAGAGTATCAATATTTGCTGACAGAAGATGTGATGGTAAAGTTGAAGAAAAGCATATAACGTTGATTTGAACATATAGAAAGGATGAGCGAAGAAAGACTGGCGAAACAGATATACAATGCGAAAATAATGTGCAAGAAGAGGCAGAGGAAGACTACGTTCCAAGGACCTAGATCAAATCGATCGGACACTCAAGGACGACAACATCAAGAGTATTCGAAAAAGGCGAGCTTGAAGAGATTAGTTAATCTGAACGGAGCGATAGAGGCTGGCGCAGCGCTCTACTCTCTCCGACTCTCCCTGTTTGTCGGCGTGATGATATTTATGTATGACATTATTATCATTAAAGTAATTTTTTATACGTTGTTATTTGAAGCAGTAAGAACCTGTATATATATTATATATTCCTACTCAATTAATGAGTGCAAGTGATTACCTACCAGTATTAGCTAAACGCTCAGTGACTTTGTCACAGATTTCCTTCATGTCGCTTGTTAAAGGTACATCCTTTTTAGCCAAAGCGACGGTAGCACATCTAGAAAATATACATTCCGGTGCACCTTTCATGACCACTATGTATTTTCCGGTAGACTTATTCAGGTGGACGCTGACCTATATTACGCAACAAAAGGTAATTATTACCTTTACACAGATATATTAGAACGAACATACTACAAGTAGGTAAGGTAGGTACCTACTTGATACTTGTTAACAGAATTGAACGGAATTTCAGCCACTTTCGGATAGGCCTGTCGGATAGCGACAAGGTCTCCCCAACTGAGTACAAAGTTTAAAATGGCTGTTTCAGACGCGTCTCCATTGATTGCACCATCTGTATCAACTCTGGCACTGCTACATGAGGCCCCACAAATCTTTATCGCTGAAAAGGCTGTAGGATGAAAAATATTAATTAATTTGTAAACTTATTTATTTAATAAATAGTAAAAACTTACTTACCTACTTATTAAATAAACTTATGTAAAAGTTTCTACCTATTTCACTACCTACTTCAACTGAAAATGAGGTTGGTACTTAACTTCATTGTTGTTTGGAACACCTGTAAAATAGTTGTTTTTTAATAACTGTTGAATAATTCAACCGACATTCGAAGGATTCAGTTTACCAAAGTAACTGAAGTAAAAAATATGATCATGGAATGTTACCTATGAAGTCTGGATCTTTAACGCAATATGTATTGTTCCAGAGCCACAAATGTTGCACACACATTCTATTTTCGGTTAGAGTGCCAGTCTTGTCGGAGCAAATGATGGAGCACGCCCCCAGCGCTTCAACAGCGTCTAAGTTCTTTATTAAGCAGTTCTTTTTGACCATGTGCTGCGCCGTTAATGTTAGCGATGCTGTTACAGTTGGTTGCAGTCCTAAGTATTCAATCAGCGATTTTATCGAAAGAAAATACTATACATATTTTCTCTTACATTACGACAAGCTCAAGCGGATTTAGACTCACATACCCCGTTGAGGTTTTCCCTGGAGAGTACAGCATGGAATTCTTCAAGAAGGGTGTGTAGAGATTCCTGCAGGGTCGGCAACGTGCGTATGATAACCCTGGTGTTGCAAGCGTCCATAGGCGGCGGTAACCGCTTGCCATCAGGCGGGCCGCATGTTGATTTGCCCCCCAAGTAGTATAAAAATAAAAACCCCTTTCGCTCCACCCACTATCATCATTCGTCTTTTTATAAGTGATCGCTGGTTTCAAATAGCGATTACCTTCAGGAATATTTGCCACCACAATTCCGATGACGAAAACAATCGTCTGGATGAACGGGTAACCCAGACCGATAGCAGCTGCTGCTATGAAGACTCCAAGTCCCAGAGCAAATAGGGATATGTAGCGCATGAAGCGGTGCAGCTCGCGAGCTAGAGGCGAAGGTCCCGGCTTAAGGCGGGCTGCTAGTCCAGCTACCCGACCGAGTGCTGTTAGATCTCCGCAGCACATTACCACGCCTGAAATGCATCACATCGTGAATAGCAATATCATCCTCGTCTCTTCCTTGTCTGGTAAAATGCGTGTACCTAAAGCCCAGCCCTCTACGCACTGCGTTGAGAAGAACGCGATATTTGGAGACTCGAGTATGTTAGGGGTGCCGTCTGTGTTACAGCGTGGCACTGCGACGCTTTCTCCAGTTAGTGATGAGTTGTCTACCTACAAGAAAATTGTTATAAAACGCCTTGATATCCCTTAAAATTATAATCATAAATAAAGTTAAACACTTTAAATCCTTGGCTTTCTATGATCCGTATGTCTGCTGGAACAATATTTCCAGCAGTCACATACACGATATCGCCCTTGACTAGCTCACGAACTGGGGTATCTATGCGAAGTGAACCATCCCGAAGGCAGCTTGTTAGCGCCGGTATCATACTGTTGAAAGTCTTCATTATCTGAAATAATGTTGATTTATCATGTAGGTCATGGTCATGTTTATTCATATTGAGAATAAAATATCTACCGACATATATACGATACCGTAGTACCTACAATAACAAACATACCTGCACCAGTATACCTAAATAAAATAGTAGGATTGAATAGCAACCTAATTACAATTTAATGCTTGCAATTAAAATTTAATCACAACTGTTTGTTTGGTTACCTTCGAACTCTTAAAATTCTGATAAAAACTGAAAAGGCCGCACAGTACGTCCACTGCAACTAGCACGCAGCCAAGGTATAAGTTATCTTTGGATGAAACTGGTTTAGTGGAAGACTCCACTGCATAGGCAATGAAACACAGTAAAGCTCCAAACCATATTAAAACTGAAAAACCTGCAAGTATAACATAGATATAGTAGAGAGAAAAAATGGAGTGAGTGATGCTGCTCGCATACACATCCTCGGTCTTGAACGTCGGTTCATCTAGGGGTCCGATGATAATATAAAGTATGTTTATGAATCTACTTAAGTGTGTACTTAACCATAGGATGTTTCCAAGTATTTAGCAAAAACACAATACTATAAATAACTCCATCACGTAAGAACATTACCTACTTTTTGCTGCTGTTACACGCTGCGTCGCTCATGTAAATGCGAGTTTAAGAATATAATGTAAATAAATAATATACTGGTATCTGTTGTAATAACCAACTGTAAATATATATTACTAGCTGCCCGCCCCGGCTTCACACGGGTGCAATATTGATACTAATGATAATGTAAAAGATAAAAATGGTTATGGTGGTATGTCCTTTAGAGATAATTAAATACAATCGCGGACTTTTATATCGATCGTTTGAAGATATACTACTCCGTAGTACATTCATTTGATCTATCTCGTAAGGGTTACCCAGCGTTTGCGATTTAAGAGCACAAAAATATGTGCCTATGATCACATTACAAATCTTTGAATATTTCGTTATTTATTATATAAGAGAAAAAGAGGCGAATTTGGAATAGTCTTGGTTTCCGATTTTCATTAATATTGTTTGATATTTGAGCGTTTTTAGTGCGGAATACTTCTACCAAATTTCAAGTCAATCGGCCTTATAGTTCCTGAGATATCCTAATGAGTAAGTTTACAAATGGGTACTCCCTGCACTCCACCTTGTGGATGGAGTTTCACAAAATCCGTTCTTAGCTGACCTCTACATCGCGTAAGGAATACTCCTACGAAATTACAAGGCAATCGGCCTTATAGTTTCTGAGATATCCTAATGAGTGAGTTCACAAATGAGATCTCCCCGCACTCCACCTTGCGGGTGGAGTTTCACAAAATCCGTTCTTAGCTGACCTCTGCACCGCGTAAGGATTATTTCTATCTAATTTCAAGTCAATCGGCCTTATAGTTCCTGAGATATCCTAATGAGGGAGCTCACAAATGGGATCCCCCCGCACTCCACCTTGGGGGTGGAGTTTCACAAAATCCGTTCTTAGCTGACCTCTACACCGCGTAAGGAATACTCCTACCAAATTTCAAGTCAATCGGCCTTACAGTTCCTGAGATTTCGTGATGAGTCAGTTCAAAAATGGGATCTCCTATATATATATAGATATAGATTATATATGTTATATATTAACAACAGCGTCAATGTTACACTTGCCTGTACACATAGATGTAACGAGTACTTTTGGCCAGGCGTACTGAGTGGCTGGAGTAAGGGTATTCGGTCCATAATATTCGAGAAGCTCGGCGGCTCTCTCACTCGTCAAGCCTTTCACTGGATCCGCTCCTAGTTGACTGTACAAATCTTCTAAAATAAGAAAAAATCATTTTGGCGACCCAAAAGTATTATAGGCATTTGTAAGTATATATTCATTTAGGACACATAGCAGTAAAACATCGAAGGTACTCAGAGAAATAAGATGACTATCCGTTTGAATTTCCTTCTTTAGTAAAACGAGACGGGTGGTGCTCAGATCCCTAGATCTCAACCCTTTTGGTTTCTTTGGTCGGAAGTAGTCCGTTAAAGAAGCCTCACTTGAGGCTTTAGAATTCATTTTATTGTTTAACTGTTATGTCAATATTTATAAAATATTTCCAGTTGGTTATGACTAAACGGCCTGGCGTAAATACCTAGTAAGAGTAGAATAAATTTATTAAAAAGTGGGCATATGGTATTTACTTTAAAGTTAAAATGTTGGCAGCACATACTAAATATTCGTTTAGTAGAACGGTTAGTAATCGGTTCGGTTGTGCAAGTAATATATCTCAACCTGACTAACTATAATACCGAGATGGCGCTAGTAGTATACTTACAGATAGGAAGAATATCGCCTGCCTCGTTCCGCAACAGTTCATTGGGCGTAAGCGAACGTAAACGTATCTACATTTTCCAAATTTATAAAAAAACTTATTACCAACCTAAGACAATAATTAATAAATTAAATTTAGCTGCCTACGGACGCGAATAATATAAATTACCAGATTACAGCAATCAATTATTACACATTATTTTCATGAAATTTGAAATTGAAATTGAAATGCAACATTACGAGAGTATTAGAATATGTTTGACTAACCTTAAGTAGATGCCACAACCTTTACGTTCGCATACTATATATCGCAAATATGTTTAGCTTTATACATATTTTAAACACAAGCCTAAGTACATTTAATACAAAAACAACACAATAGCTGAAGGTTTCTTGACGAACCCTGTCGTGAATATATATCGATTAAATAGCTTCTTTATATAAATGTTTAGATTTTATTTTTCATGCCTGAATATGAAATTATATTTAATACACATATACTAGAGTTCACCTAATTTAATGAAACATTAGTTGTACTTACTGTTAAACATTGTGAGAAAGAGACCGTAACACGGGAATGCATAGGATTTTTTAAATTTGCCTGTATCTACATACTTTACTTTGTTTTGTCTTGTTTTATTTTAGTTTTTAGTTATTCATTATTTTATGATGTGTATGTTAAACTGCCTAATTTAGCTTCCTTTTATCATATATTTCTAGATATAAACCTATATTATTATTATCTATCCACACTTTTCTGTGCTCCTTATGAATTTGTGTGCATGCTGTCGCCGCTTGTAAATGTAGTGGCATTCAGCTAATATTAAACATCTAGTTGTACGTTATTTTTAGTGTCTACTATGTAAGTGGCCTTAAATAAATAAATAAAAAAACATACATAAGTGAGAGAAGAAAATTATACATTTTCCAACACCTTTATTTTTTTAAACATGATGTAAACTATACAATAATCAAACATGCACCCGATAAATATCGTATATTATTGGTCATCTGTTTATCAGAAATATTTAAAAAAATTTAAACACCATTGAATGGAGACAGAGTGTAAATATTTATACATATGTCAATGTTTGGTCACTTCCATTGCAATATTTAAATTGGTGCACCACACATTGGTACACATTTGCAACTTTTTCAGCAGTTTTCTTAGGCTTTGTTTCTATTCCTAAACATGTAATACTATAGTTAAATATAAAGAAGATAATATATTCACAAATTATCAACAGAACCAATCAGAGCATACTTTTTGGAGTTCTTTGACTGAGTGAATTTGCAATGTTTTCCAAATGCATTCCAGATTCCCAAATTTTGGCAAGTTCCTTGATCTCAGTATCATTAGCCTTCAGTAGGTCAGCCTCCATAACACCTCGTATTAATTTCTTTGTAGCTGATAATGAGTATTTAGGTAACCTAGACATTTCTACTATCTTGGTCCATACTTTACTTTGTAGCTCCTCTGGTTTATATATATCATTGATGAATCCACAGTTCAATGCTTCAACAGCTGACATTTTATGATTTAAAAATAGCATTTCTGCAGCCTGCAACAAATAAATTATACTGGAATTTAAACAATTTATACTGTGGCTTTCCACAAGGTTCTCGGAAGGGGTAGGCAGAGAAGAACGGCAGTGCAAATGTGACAGATTGTGAGTCCATCAGTGTCAACCATGACTATACATATGCCTTTGAATTTCTTCTCAAACATACGCAGGTGTCCTCTCAATATGTACTTAAGTTCAGAAAACCTAATCGGTACAGGGATTCGAACTTCTTTACTTTCTTTACAATCTTTGTGTTGCATGCAGACAACTGCTTGAACCAGTCCCTATCTATATTATATAGCATCCATGGCAATTAACATATTTATATAGGTGTACAATTTTTGTATTTTAACCAAGTGTTTTTATTTTCCTCTGGTTTTTGTTGCTTGGTGAAATTGTTAAAACTAAATTTAATTGTGTGATACAATCATTCACTGATTTAAGCAGACATATAAATAGGTTTTCCTTCAGCAAAGTTATATATATATAACACAGCTTTCCACAATGGTGGAATATAGGGGCACATGCCTACCCTTTTATGTGCATATAACTATTCTTTAAAATATATATTTACCTTTCGATCCCCAATTAATCTTGGGAATGTGGCAGTTGAGCACCCTTCAGCTACAATACCAAGTTTTGTAAATGGTGTGTAGAAATATGACTGAAATTCAACAGTAAAAAAATTGTTACAAAATTACAATTTAAAATAACAACCAAACTTTACAATTTAATTAGATAATTAAATGTAAAATTTTATATAAATATTTTTTATTGATAAAACATGCCTTCTATGTTCACGAAATAAATTAAATGATTTGATTTGATTTGAAAAAAAAAAACAAAAATACATATATATATTTACGTTTTCTGATGCGTATACTATATCGCATAGTGCCAATGTAGTGGCAGCAATGCCAATTGCCGGGCCATTCACAATAGCAACTAGCAGCTTCGGGAATTTAATGAATGCGTCGATATATTCCTTTAGAATGTCTAAGCTGTTGACACTAGGTTCCTCCAAGGCAGTAGTAAAATCATTTCCACTGCTGTAATAATCTCCAACGCCGGTAAGCACGGTTACAGCAACTGTATCATCGGTTGCAGCTTTCTTAAGTATATTTGTTTGTCACCCTCAGATACATGCGATTATCGATAGCATTCTTTTTCGCAGGCTTATTGTATTTTATAATCCTAATGTTCCCTTCACTCACTTCCACAATTGATTCATTTAAGTTCATTTTTAAAACCTCGTTCTTCAGAATATTACACTGAACATCATATAATATTTACTTATTTCGCACTACAAATTAAACCAAGATTTTGTGAAATGTAATTATCTTATCAGGCCCACTCTATGTTACATACAATACAAGTAGAAAAGAAATTAGAGGTAGGTAGGTACCAAATTATCTTGTTTATCTCGCTCATAGATATAGGATGTACAAGATACACATAGGCGGCTTGGAGACATGACAAAAAAAAATGTACATGTGTTGGTGAATGTTTATGTGTGAGTTAAAAATAGTGTTGTCCACGATAAAATTACACATTATCGATTCTTTCAGCTGGCAGGCCTTTTTGTACAGAAAGCAATAACGTCAATCATCGTGCCGTGTTAAGCAGAACTAATGTACATGTCATAATTATTGTATTTGTCATAGACCGAGGAGCGGAGAAATGTTTTCAATAAACAATCAGATTTCATTTTCCAATATTGAATGAACGGAGACTGAAATCTGATTAGTTATTCAAAACCTTGGCATCGCTCCGCTCAGCTTTGGTGGAAACCGGGTCTAACACGGTAGACCGGGTCCTCAATCAGGCTTTTAAGAATTGAAATTTTATTTTTAAATACTAATGAATAATATAGTTAATAAAAACACATTGAATGTTTTTATTTATTGCCACTTTGAATTATATTAACACTTTGAATGATTTTATTTATTGCCCTCGGAATATTACAGTTTTGTTCAAGTATGTTCGTAATGTTTCCCTATCAAATTTTAACAATTTGCTCTCATGCTTTAATCAGAGATCAAAATAAGTTTCAATTATAGTTTTCATAAGAAGATATCTATGACTGTCTAAGGGGTCTTGATCTAAAACATGATTTTGTAAATTATGAAACAGCGATTGAACATTACGTAAAACTTTTAACACACATTTAGCAAAAATAATATGCGTCATCATTTTATTCTTCATTTCTTTGTATGAAACATTTGCCGTCAAAATGTTTGCTACAGATAGTGGAGTTCGCACTAGGAGTCCAATCTGGTCTGTTTAAAGTCCGCATCCATTTTTCAAGCAAAGCTGAATTGCGTGGAAACCTAGAAAAAAAGAGTACCTAATGTGAATAATATGCTATTTCAAAATAATTTGACTAAATAACTTGGATTTTGTCATGATGTCGCTAAAAAAAATTACAAGTTTTTATCGATACTCGTGACCTCACGACCTTTGTCAAGCACTAGCGTAACCAAACTTATTTTCTTTTTACACATTTTTTTCGCTAATACTGTTTGAAATCACGAAATATATCTAAATACATAAATAGAAAACAAAATACTATTGATAAAATCTCTTTCTGAGCTGATTACTAGCCGAAATTTCGCATAATTTGGATTGAAAAATTAGCCTGTGAAAAGTGTATTTATCCGGATTATTTCTTCTTGTAACTACACATCCAGGTACAGAACACGACACCATAATCGTAAAATGTAAATATTCTTAATAAAATCGAAAGATCTGCACAAAAATGCACAAATTTCACCGCCACGTAGAACACACTGGGACGCTATGGCCTCTTACTCGCGAAAACAATGACATACCGGTACTTCATTCGCTGTCTCTTTTCGTCTCGGGTGGTTTGAACTTGATTAGGATTTCTCGCTCCCACGCTTCATGCATCTTTTTAGCGTAGCGAAAAAAATCCTAAATCTATGATCTCGCTATCGTACTTTGGTCACCTACACTAATAGTCTATCTATAATTTATACACTACACTAATAGTGAGTGAGTGGTCATCTAATCTATTATATCCTTACCGTTAATAAAAAATAATCGCATTATAAAAAAAAATATGATCGATTTTTTTACAATGAAAATCATCATCATGATATAAGAATATTTTGCTATTTATTTTGGAATTAATTGGGAAAACATTTCTTAATTTATCAAAATTACTTATTTATTAAAGAAATCTCTTTTGTTGATACATAGATTTTTCATACTAAAGTAACTATCGATTAAATTAATAATCGAATTTTTATTTGAATGCCCAATATATTATTACCACAGCATAAATATATATGCTTTACTATATGTATATCTATGTATATATAAAAGAAAACAATAGGCCGTAAACATAGGTAAAAATTGATATATTCCTCAGAACAATAACTAAAGCAATATATTCTAATCAATATTCTAATGTCATTTGTTTTCAACAGATACGTAGATCTATATTTATTTTGTGCCGAATTGTGATCAGAATGGCATTCATTATAATGTGTTTTTAAAATGTAAATAAATAAGACAACCAAATTACGCATCTAAGTAAAGACCATACTAACACAATTTTAAAGACTCTTGTGGTTAGAGCCAAAGACTTTCGCCGTCAAAAGAGATTCGCAGTCAGGAGCTCTAACCAAGTATTACTATTTAATACTTGGTTAGAGCTCCTGACTGCGAATCTTGAAGTCGCGGGCAGTATACTATACTCTCGGGCTCGATTCCCGCTGAGAGCAGATATTTGAGTGATGAACACGAGTATTTGTACCTTGTCTTAGATTTCATATGTATTTATGTATATATTTATCTATCTACATCTACATCGTTGCATATTTACCATAGAACAAGCTTTGCTTAATTTGGGACTATGTATGTCCATTTGGGTGGAATTGCCCCAAGGTGTATGCATGTATTCAACTGAAAGACTAGTATCAGTGTCTTACATATAGAAAAATAACATATTTTGATTTCTTTGACGACTTTGACGTTAGTTAAAAAAAATAACTTTTTGCAGAAATGCAGAATGAATAATGATAACGACTACGAATAATATTAATGATGAATAATATCTAAAATTTTTGCATACTTAAGTTTAATCTCGTTCAGAATAAAAAAACTATGTAGATACGTCATTACAAAGTAAAATTTTTAAAAAGACACCTGTACACTTGTCTATTTGTTAAAGTCTTTTAAGAACCATATTCTAATGGATTTACTTAAAACTCCATCCGTCCAATCCCTTTTAGATTCAGATTTAGAGTCCGTTGAAAGTCTGCAATATTTGGACATCGAAGAGGTACAGTATGCAGTCTGCTATTTTTATTGTTTATATGGATCCGCCCACTCCATACATTAATATTCATCGTTCTCTGAGCTTACATAATTTATATATGCCTAGGGCCGGAAAAATTATATTCAAATGTACCCAAATTTCGTCTGACTAAAAGTCTTTTTTGTAAACTTCACTCGCATAAGTCTGTATTATTATTAGTCTGACTAGGTAAGCAGAGGCCACGACACTAGTCCTCTCCTAGACTTACCTCTTTTGCTTCATCCTCATTCACCAATACAAAAATTACTTACTTTAATAAATGGATGCATGTTCTTCGCTTACCAGTACTACTATAATATATCCTCACGCCTTCCCACAAGGGTCCCCGAAGAGGTAGACAGAGGTGTATAGGTAATACCCACCACCACTACCACTACCACCCACTTTCTGCCAGAGGTATATTAGGTGCCAACGTGACACATGGCAAGTCCATCACCATTACTCAAGCACGACTATACATACGCCTTTGAATATCTTCTCAGACGTATGCAGGTTTGCTCGTGATGCTTTCCTTCACCGTAAAGCTCGTGGTGTGACTAATCACTGTACTTAAGTTTAGAAAAACTCATTGGTACAGTCGGAATTTGAACTTGCGACCTTTGCGTTGCAGGCAACTGCTCAAACCACTCGGCCACCACGGCTAATACTACTATTACTCTTTTTATCATAGAATGTGAATAGTTCAGCGTTAAAATAGTTTGCATGTGGCAGTTAGATGAAGTGGAGTATGCCCTGCCTGCAAGTGAAGCACCATCTCTGGCCGAAGTCCTGTCTACAGAGGAAGCAGGGAGTCCCAATGAGACTCTGGACACTAGAAAGAAGCTGGACGATGAACCAGCTTGTTCTGCGTTACAATTGGACTTTCTACAAGCTGTATCACAGCAGCTCACACAGGCTCAGGTAAAAAATTTTGTACTTAAAATCTTAATTTATTCATGAATATAGATTCTCAGTATACATAACATAATTATGTAAAATATAACACCATGAGACAACTTTACCAACTTATTTTCTCAATTCTTCTAACCACATTTTGATGGAGTAAACTATTCTGTGGTGCCCATGCTGTTCAAACTTAGCACTTATAGAATTAATACTGAACATGGTTAGGTTAGGTAACAAGTGTTCTTCATCCACCACTAATGTTTACAAGGTCTTCCAGACCAAATTCAATGACAAATAAAGTACTTAATTCTAACTATATAAACTAATAAAAAATATATAATTTAATCTATACACACACATACAATTGTGGCTCATGTGAACTTGTTCAATGAGCATGAAAACAAATCCACTCTTGTTGCACCAAATTGAGAGTCCGCAGTGCTTGCATAATAGGTGCAAATTTAAGTACATTGTTATGGGCACGAGGGACAACAACTGAGGTGGCTTCAGTTGCCTGTCGTGGAAGGCGTGTGGCACACACAGTTGCAGCTCTGCATGAAGTAAGGCGGTAGCCGGTGCTGTGTTAATGTGACAGTAAAAGTAAATGTATATAGTAAATTATATACAACTACATATTGAAAGAAAGAATATCTGCTTATCCTGGTGATATACATAATTTAGGTAGGTATATCTCCATGTGTACTTCCTAGCAGTGTCTTACTTAACCATAAAGCTCACAGTACATACCACCATAGTTTGAACTTTGTATGTGATTAAATAATTTAATGTATAATGTAATCATTATTGTATTTTCAGGAGAGATCTTCAGCTGGTGCAGCGACAACACTCAGTTTAGGCACTGAGGGAAAGTTAACAGTAGGCACGGCACATGGTCATCTGCTATCTTTCTATGAACAAACATTGCGTTGGGTTTGTGATGCTAACACTGATCGTGGCGCAGTTTCGTGTTTGTCATATAACAAGCAGGGTACAAGGCTACTCGCTGGCTACGCGAGAGGTCTCATATGTCAGTACGAGAGTATACGTGGGGTCATACTGCGACGTGTGACGTTGGGTGGCGAAATATGGGGCACATTGCGAGTTACGTGGGCTGGTACATCTGGACTCGCGTTAGACACAGGCGGATCGGTGTGGTTGATAAAGTTTTCAAGGCCTCTTGGAGTACGCTCCGCCCGTACTTCGTGTCTCTTCTCTGGTGCCCGTGGCGAAGTGGTTGCAATGTCCGCTCGCGATGCCCGGATTTTAGCCCTAGCGACACTGTCCCGCGTCATTATCGTTGCTGGAGGACGAGCCGCTGCACTACGACTGGGAGGCCCACCCGACACCATGCCAGTACTGGAGTGGAGTGAAAACGACGAAAGTATTTTGCTGTGCGCTCGAGGCAATTCACTACAATGGCTGGCTCTAAATATTACGGGGTCATCTATATCCCTGAGGCCAGTTAAACGAGTGGAACTGAAGACAAACCCACTGTGGCTGGGGTGGCTTGATGGTAACCTGGCTATCTTCGCTGCGGACGAAACCCTTCGTTTGTGGGGCGAGGAATACGATAAACCATTGGATCTTTCTGAAATACAACCAGTTTATGCTTCAGTATTCTTCAAGGTTAGTAACCATATCAGATATTTATGTATTTGTGACAATTGTCACATGGACTGTGTTCCGAATACTCCATATTCTATTAAGTAGTTCTTATATATAATAAAAATAAATCTTAATGTAACATAGATTCAAATTTGTAACAACGATAAACGTATTTGTACATAAAATTTTGTGTCTATAACTTAAGATTTCACTATGGTTGCAAACAGGTCGCCTGGTAGTAAGCGATCGAATCTATTCACACCCTTCTTAAAAGAAGTCCCAAGAGTGAATGGCACATGTACAGGGCGTGTGGACGGAAGGGCGCGTGTCGGGTGCCATGCGGTCGGCGGGCGCGGGCGCGCTGGGCGGCGTGTGTGCGCTGGGCGGCGCGCTGTGCGTGGCGGGGCGGCGCGGCGTTGCGCGCGTGCGGCCGCGCTCGCTGGAGGCCCGCGCCTCGGCCGCCTTCGCCTCCGCGCGCCCGCTGCAGGCCCTGCGCCTGCTGTGCTCCACGCGCGATCCGCAAGCCAAAGACCTCGCGCTGCACTTCGTTACCAACCTTTCCGAAAGGCCGCACGTGCTGGCTGACAAACACGTCGCTAACCTGGCTGTCAAACTGTGCTTAAAATATGACTTGAGGTAAGAGACGTTAAGATGTACTTTAAAGTCCGGAACATTCGAAACCGGCGAGCTTTGTTGGATACTTATAATATAGTCATACTATATTATATATAAATTGGAAAGTTTGTGACGATGTTTGTTATTATTTTGCGCAAAAAACTATTGAACGATATTGGATATAAAATCGATTATAAAAAAACTACCAATTAAATCCAATTTTATACGAGCATGTATGAAGAGACTGATGAATGTGGACGAAGCGAAAGAGGTATGTAAGTCTAGAGAGAACTGGCGCTCTATACTCTCAGCCTACCCCGTTAGGGACTTGGCGTGATGATATGTATGTATGTATTATCCGGGAGAAGATTACGGAGCACAGCTTGAAAATAAAAAAAAAATATTGTATATATAAACATACATGCATATATATCATCTAAGATCTCTATATTGTTATTATATTTGTTTCGAAGTCGTTGAAGTTAACAAATATTGTACGGTCCACGATGTGGACCACACTCTGTTTTGAAGGATACAGGTAGGGAATAGATACTACTAAATACTACTAAAACATACTAAAAAATACTAAACTAAATAATTGTCGTATGTATAAATTTGTGACGATGATGCATATTTTGATTACAGTGAAGAGTTATGGAGTTTGTTGTGGGAACAATGCTCTGGTGTCGATGCCTTTGTTGAGGCACTGGGTGATGCGATAGTGCGCGGCGAGTTAGCCGACGTGCCTCCCTCACCGGACTGCACGCAGGTGAGGGTGGTACCTTACCCACTTAACTTACACACCACCCTTAGCCAATCTCTCATATGCATCAAATATATTAATATCTATAAGGGGCAACCGGAGCTTAAGCGACGCAGTTCCTCAACTTTTAGAATTATATCTCCCAATATTTAAGTGCAAACGTGACAGGCGACGAATACATCCTCTTCCCTCAGACGCAATGAAACATTCGTGTTTGAATTTCATTATAAACACATTCAACATACAGCTCATAATGTGATAAATCACTGCACTAAGTCCTAATTTTTTTAATATCAGTCATTAATAATAAATTTATATTATTATTTATATAATGATAAATCATTCATTTCAGGCGCTTATCGAACGTTTATCGGATTTCGAGCCTGACCTAGTGGAAAGAGTCCTGGCGTCTTTACCATTGACTTCCCTGGACCCTCACCGCGCAAGCGTATTCACAAGAGAGAAAGGCTTATGGCGCGGAGTGGGCGCTGTGGCGGCAGCTTTAGGTTATTTCTCGTTTTTACTTACTTTTAAGAAGCGAAAGAAGAATTATTATTAAAAATTATTGAACAAAAAAGAGTTCGAATGACTGGACATGTTGTACGTCCCAATGGGTATTTGAACATCATACTGGAAGGGAAGGTTGTGAGATAGGAAGCGAAGAAGGGGCCGAGAATAAGCTACACCAAGCAACAGAAAGAGAAAGTAGCCGTAGTACAAAGAGGTCTAGGGTGGCTGGACACAGACAAGTGGAAGAAGCATAATCAGTTACACCGACAAGAATCACTATGTTAAATTTAAGAAGTAGGTGAGCTGTATCCAATGGTTTCCAATGGAGAAATGGTACGTGTTTAAGGAGGCAGCGGCGGCGCGCTGCGCGAGTTGGTGGGACACGTGTCGCGCGGCTGCGGCGCGGCGTGCGCGTGCGCGGGCGGCGCGCTCGTGCTGGCGGCGGCCGACGCGCTGGCGGGCCGCGCGCCCGGCGGCCGCGCCCTGCCGGCGCACGCGCAGCCCTCCGCCAGGCACGACGCGCTGCACGCCCTCCTCACCGACGAGGTTATATTATTCTCTTGACGCACTCCCGCATACGGGTCGTACATGCAGCACGTAATGGTTTTAACAATTTTCATCTAGCACTATGATTTCATAGGCGCATCGTTTAACACGCTGCGTACGTTGGGTATTTGTTTTTTTTTTAAAACAAGCATACGGCCCACCTGATGGGAAACGGTTACCGTAGCCTATTTACGCTCACGATACCTAAGTATCACTTGCGCTTTGCCACCCTGTGTTCAGAGAGTTATACTGTGTTAGCAACATAATAGGTCTAATCCCTCGGTTGCCAACACAATATAACAATTCTGCCCCCTCCCCAAAGAGCTCATTACTGGAAACCTTATTCACCACGTAGGAACACAACACAAAAAAATTTTGTTATTTGGCTACGGACTTCTATAAGGTGGAGGTCCTGCCCCAGTCGGGCAGCTCCAAATTCGAACGGAGAATCCGTTATGCCCTACCTCTCTTGTATGTATGTGTATCTTGTGTGTCTGTCTTGTGTGTTGTAGGTATGTGGTGTAACGGGGTCGCGCAGTATTTCACATACCTGAACCTAGCCTGAAACGTTTCAAGCCGCAAGTCCATCCACGTATTCACTACTGCTACCATAATGGATAGGAGCACCGTGGTGATCGCTCTGATGAATTGTTTCATATCAAGTGATTGGGTCGACAACACGCGGCGTACCCTTAACTTTGCGGACGTGTACAGTCAACAGTAGGCCCTTATTATCTGGCCTGTTACATGTCAACGTCATGTTGATTGACTTCTTAGTGGTATCAATAAACTGTGAACGATGAGTGTGTGTGCGGTGGCAGGGTCCGGGCGGGCGGTCCCCGCTGCGCGCGCTGCTGGAGCACGAGGCTAGCGCGGCGCTGCGGCTGCTGGAGCAGTGCGCGCGCGAGCCGCCCTTCGCGGGCCCGCTCGGCAAGCAGAACCGGCTGCGGGTGGCGCGTGCGCTGCTCGCCTGCGCGCCGCACTTGCCGGTAACGTATATTATGTACCTTCCCGTCTTAGGTTGGGGCCTGACCCAAGGGTGTGCAGCGTTGCTTTTAGAACTTGATATATACAAGTGGGGCAAACCAACTACCTAAATTATACATAGCTATTCGTCGTGACTCCAATCGAACGCATTCTGACAGAACGAGGATCGTGTCGAAGTTCTGGAGTTCATTGCGGGGCAGCTGTCGTCCGGGGCTCTGCCAAGCGACCCCGAGGTGGTGAGCGGCGCCGAGCGGCTGGCGGAGGCCTCCAGCGGCGAGCGCGCCGACCGCGCCTGGCTGACGCTGGGGGCGCGGCCCACGCGCGCCGGGCCTGCGCCGCCGCCCCCGGCCGCCGCCGCGCGCCCGCGCCTACTGTGGCGCGTGCAGGCCCGCCCCGATGATGCTATACGGATATTTTTTGAAATCGAACCCAAGTCCAGTGTCGACATAGACGAAATCTTCGACTATCTTCGAGCGCATATCGACGACGATGCCGTTAAGAATGAAATAGGTCGTATTTTACCCGCACTCGTGGAACTCCGGCCTCGGGCCGCTGCGGAAGTCGCGGCCGACCATCTTGACGAGTCGATTGCATCCCTACTGCGCTCGAAGGCGACCGATCCCATGATTGAGTTCGGCGAGACCCTGCTGGAAGCGGGTCACCTTGGCGGCGACGCAGCAGCCGCACACTTCCGGAATGTATGCGAGCTTCGGCCACACACGGCTCGCGAATTTTTGACTAAGAATCCAGGCATCATCCGACCCGAGGATGCGCTAAGTATCGTCCGCGAGACCGGTGCGAGTGACGCCGAGGCGGTGTGCCTGGAGGCGGCAGGCGACCCCGCGGGCGCGCTGGATGCCATCTTGCGGCTGGCGAGCGACGCCGACAGTGAGCGCGCGGCCCAGCTGCTGGGCGAGGCGGCCTCGCTGTGCGCGCGGACGGCGCCAGCCTCGCCGCCGGCGCTCGCCGCCGCTCTGTGGGCTCGAGTGGTGCGCCACGCCCCGGGCCCCGCGCCCGCGCTGCTCGAAGAGGCGGTCGCCTATCTCCCTGCTGAAGACCTAGTACATGCAGTTGGCTCGGTACGTGTAGCGCGGGCGGTGCTCGGGGCGTCAGCACAGCGTCGAGTCGCGTGGAGCGTCGTAGCAAGCGTGGCGTCGCGCGAGGCGCACGAAGCACTAGCACGCGCACTTGCGACGGCGCGCCGCGGTCTGGCGGTGCGTGGCAATTGCGCCCGGTGCGGCACCTCGCTAGGAAGAGGAGGCCCGGCCCGTACGGCACACTGTTCCCGGGCGCTGCACTGCGCGTGCGAGGCGGAGGCCACGTGCGGGGTGTGCGGGCGGCGCGTGCCCGAGGCGGCCGTGCCGCTGGCGCCCCGCGTGCCGCGCCTCCCCTCTCCGCCACGCGACCACGCGCTGTGGATGGTGGCGCCTCCGCGGCCTGATCTCGAAGGAATCGTATGATTTGCCAAGCGATCCAAAAATTATCTATTCATAGTTTTCATTTTAAACAACATAATTTTTTTTCTATTTAGAACCATGGACAATAGCAATATTATAGCTTATACTTATAGTTGTATAAATATATTTATGCATATTACAAACCGTGGCATCTATATCAATTCCCCTCCAAGTCATAGCCCTCCCACGTGTTCATGGCAACGGCCCAATAAAATAACCCATCGACTGGTGCGAGCAGCTTAACCCGTTAGTATGCTTAATATAGGGTTTTCGTGATAATGCCGAAGTAAAACATTGTTTTATGTCTTCATAACTATTTATTAAAACTATTTATTTGACTTCAGGCCAAATTCAATACATCAATCACACACATTTTATCATTATAAAGAACACTATTGACAAAAATAGAACAATGTGCCTCAATAGTAGGTACCTACAGTAGAGCTAAACACTTATTTAATCAAGTACATCATAACTCGTGACAGGAAATAACCCCAACCAGCAGCATGTTCTTTGCCTCTGACTGGCTTAACATCTGTTGGTATGATTTCATGATAGCGCTATTTATTATGCTATTTTCTTAATAGTCTCATATTTAGATCTGTTACTAAAACTTACATGACAATATGATACATACATATATAATATCACGACATTTACAATATTTTAGTGACTATTATGAATCTTGTTACAGCTTACTTGGCTTGTAATTCTCGGGCATAACACACCAACTAGATCAAAAAACCATCTAAGGAGCTACTTCACTATTTACTTGAGATATAGTGTCAGTAATAGTAGATTCTAGAGTGAACACTCCATATGACTCCATGAAGCAGTTCATCGCGGGGTAGGCAGACATACAGCGCCATTATGTATAAAATTTCTTTAACATAACAGTTCGAAAAAACCTTATAACTTTTTCTGATAAAACTGTACTATTCCAGATAGGTTTACAATATAGATTAAAGGTAACTTAATACTACATAAAACTATAAAATAAGTCGCGAATAAAATAAAAAATATCGTTTCAATAGCTAAAAGTAGCCCACGTTACACGTCTTATCTCATTGTGAGCTGAACGTAAGACGTGGTGATTGTGGTACAAAATATTAAGGCATTGCGACTATTGCTTGAAAATGGAATTACGATACACTGCAGAAATTCAACCTCTAACAACCACGAGTAAACTTCAAATCCATATATAGTTCTAAAGTATACGATTGTTTTTACACGGCAAATAAAAAGTTTACCCTACGCATCTATGTCGACTGGGCGTTCCCTTTAATAATCTTTGTCGACATTTAACTGCATATTACGATTTAGAAGTTATTCGTAATTAACGCACGTTATCGAAAATACAATGTTTAATAATATATAATTTTACTACAAGTTTTAAACTGCCGACCCAATAATCTTCATGTTTCCAAATCCAATCCATATTATTATGTTTACTCATCAATCCTGTACTAACAACAGCTGTCAATGTTTTAGCTTATTCATTCCCGAACGATAATGCAGTGGAGCTGACGTGCATCCTACTAATATTATTAATGTGAAAGTTTGTGAGGATCTTTTGTTCCTCTTTCACGCAACAACTACTCAACGGAATTTTGGATGTAATTCGGCACAAAGAATAGCTGGATCTACATGGAATAAAATGTTGTATGCGGTAGAAACCGCCGGACACAGCTAGTATACCAATATGATTATTAAAGGGGTAATGATAATAAAAACAAATTAAGCTTAAAAGAAATGCATACCACTTGCTTATTGTACTTAACACACAACAATATCAGCTACGGCTATTGGATACAAATTTACAGAACTCTGGTGAGACAATTAACCAATCTGTCAACATATCAAATATGAGTACTCTTCCTTATTGAATGACTGAAATTAGTGAATTGATATGAATTGATATTAATACATGCAAATAAGTTTGCCGTCTCTCTCATAAGGGCTGCAGAGTTAATAATAGCTTATCATCTAAGCAGCACTATGGTAAAATTTTCAGGAACAAGTCACAAACGCCGACAAACAACGAAAACGTAAAAACAAAGCCTTTTAATACATCTCACACGCTCGCGCAGTTTCACTTCAAAAGCATAATTTATGTAGTCCTATGGATTTGCTTATAGCCGAACTGACTGTAATTAAGTGCTTTAATGATTAACTGTATTGAACCACAACAGTTACACATAGTGAGGGCAATTTATACAAAATGAATTTTCATAACTCTCATAAAAGCAGGTACATTGAAGAATGTCCAAAATAAATAAAAAAACATTCGCCTTCTAACATCTTCGCCTTAATATATATTGATTATGGCCTTGTATGGACGTGTAAATAAAAAAAAACATATTTATGGTAATTGACATAAAATTTTGTCAAAATGTGTCCCCTTTTCAATTTTTTTTTTCTTTTATTTTTTTACTTCAATTCCTTCATCTTTACCTAAAGAGTTTAAGTATCCTGTTTATTTGGACATCCTGTGTAATATGTTTTTTAAGTATATTCTGCAATATACAATTCGTTAAACTTGAGCAATATAATACTAATGTTATTTATTGCACACAATTTTGAAACAGAACAGCAACAAGGACGTCGTTATTATGAATAAGTATATAGCCCTACAAGTGACAGTCAATAGAGATCTTATTAAGAGAATTTACTGGAAGCGCATGGTCCATTTGCAAACACAATCGCGTACATTATCATGTACATACATTTTATTAAAACTTTATTTATTTTATTATTACTGATTTTTATATGGTGATCAACACCCAGTGACCCGGGGCAAGACATACTATAATATAAGGATATAATATGAGTTCAGTTTTCCATATAAACTATGTATACATTGCTAGTCATATATGTACTTAATTACTTACTCTGCATTGTCATACCGTACCCTGTAAAAAAAATAAGCTTTCAAACAAAACATAAAAAACAAATATATTTTATGAGATGAGAAATTTCTGCGGACTGACGGATGGGTCTTCTTTGTATTGGGATCATAAACAGAAACTCGCATTGGTTTGAATCCAGGGTTACAAGAATAAGCAGCAAATATTATAAAACCAAATTAAAAGTGTGCAGTGCATTCTCTTTAGATTATAGACAACATCTACGATGGAATAATAATAATATATCCTTACGCCGTCTCACTAGGGTGTATAGGTACTACCCACACACCCACTTTCCACCAGAGATATATTTTTAGATGCCAATGTGGCAGAATTGTATCAATAATAAAATATTTGCTGAAATCTTTAACTCTAGGTGGCTCTTCTTTGTATCCAACTTAAGATAGTACAACTTTTGTCCTTATACATCATTTTGAAGTTGTAAGAAATAATAGTATGTTTTTATTGATACATATATAGTACACATTATAGTTCCAATGGCCCAGCTATTTTGATATTGCAGCCAAAGGTAATGACAATACTTCCATATCAAAGTAGAAACTGGATTGCGAACAGCCTTTGTCATTGGCAAATTTTTGGGACTCAACAATATGAAAACCAATGGTTGTCTGTTGACATATTCATATATACTGAGGAAACAAAGTTAAATTGGAAATATTTCATATACTTGTATTTACCTCTGACTCTGTCCACGTCGCTTGCTAAGTCTACGTCCAGAAGAGGGATCTTGTAGTGTGAAGCGATTTGTAGTCTCTGGAGCCACTCTTAGATTTCGAGAATCAGATGTGCGGGCCACGCTTACCTACATAAAAACTATAATTCATAATACACCGAATCAGCATTATACCTAAGCTCTTTTGACTTTGGAGTTCTTCAAGAAGGGTGTGAAAAGATTCCTACATGGTCTGCAACGCGCGAGTGATACCCCTGGTGTTACAAGCGTCCATTGGCGGCGGTAACCGCTTACCATCAGGCGGACCGCATGCTTGTTTGCCACCCATGTAGCATGAAAAGAAAATAAAAGTGCAGTGGCGTATTGGCAACATAGCAAGAGTCGCAAATGCTACGGGCTCGCGCACCAAAGCTTTCTCGCCATGAATAGTACTTACCTATTCAAAGGTTTTTGTTTCATTTAATACCATGAATGTGTAACAACTTAAAGCAATTAATTGCCCTAAGTTCATGGCCCCCCTTGATAGGGGCTGAATCAATAATAACATTGACAATGTGATACACCCATTGATGGTGATCGTAAATAAGTATACATACCTTATCCATAAACTTCTTGATTAGTTCAGAGCAGTTCAAATTGCTCTCAGGCTCCCAAGAGTCAAATTTGCTGGACCACCCTTTCCAATGAATAAGGAATTCCCTTTTACCATTTTTTTTGTGGTGGACTTCCAAAATGCGGTCAACCTAACAAAAAATATTTTTCTTAATTTACTGGGAAGGCATGAAGATTTATATATCTACAAATCAATATATAATAAAAATCAGTATGTATGTATAATAAAGTGTCAGACCTCATATTCCGCAGTGTCATCATCTTTCTCATCCCATTGGGTTTTAGTTTTCTTGGCAGGCACTTGCTTTGTGACTTTTTTGCCCTTCCTTTTAGCACCCGTCTTAGGAGATGTTCCTTCTTTTTTCTTAGAATTCTCCTTCTGGATTAAAAAAAATGGGTTACTGTACGAAATGTACTTTTATTGTTAACACCTCAACCCATGGTCTCATCCACAACGTCCAAATATATGTATCAGCAGTGGGATAATTACTATAAAATTTTACATTTCTGAAAGCACTCTATGGATTAAAATTTTAAGATGTTGCTAGTAATTTGAAAAGCAGCCATTTTCTTTTTCTTGTGGTTTATGGTGTGGAAAATCCATCAAGACCATAATTTGTAAACTTCGAAAATGCCCTGAACTGCTCAGAGAAAAGGATGGTACGGCCGTGCCGCTTTTTCCCTTTTAATATCTGCAATCGGCTGTTTAGCCATAATCAGATCCTTTCGTTGGAGTCATCGTTTTGAGGAGCCCTCCCATTGAGTGGCACCTCGCTGGCTATTAGATAAGTGAGTGTTGCATGTCCAGGTTTAGCACCTGCCATCTCTTTAGGTGATTAACACACTCTGCATTATTTAGGAGGTTCTGGGCTAGTGTGTTCTCAGTTGCCCTGCCTTCAGATCAATGTTTATTACAAAACTATGTGGAATGTTGACTCACCTCTTCATTAAATTTATTTATCAAATCCGGGCACGACAGAGTATTCTCAGGTTCCCAGGTGTCGCTGCCAGCAGAATATCCCTTCCAGCGGATCAAATAATGCAACTTCCCCTTTATTTTCTTTGAGTCCACTACCTTTTCCACCTGGTGAAAATTATCATTATATTAAAAAGCAGTGGTGCCCGAGTGGTTCGAGCAGTTGCCTACGACGCAAAGGTCGCAAGTTCGAATCCCGACTGTACCAATGAGTTTTTCTGAACTTAAGTACAGTGATTAGTCACACCACGAGCTGAACGGTGAAGGAAAACATCGAGAGGAAACCTGCATATGTCTGAGAAGAAATTCAAAGGCGTATGTATAGTCGCGCTTGAATAACAGCAATGGACTCGCCATCTGTCACGTTGGCACCTAATACCTCTGGCGGAAAGTGGGTGTGTGGGTATTACCTATACACCTCTGCCTACCCTTTCGGGGACCCTTGTGGGAAAGCGTGAGGATATATTATTATTATTATATGTATCAACCGATGAGTGGGTATGATTAAAGTGGATGAAGCAAAAGAGGTATGTAAGTCTAGAGAGAACTGATGATCTATTGTCTCTGCCTACCCCTTAGGGATATTAAGCATTAGGGCTTGATTGCAGTATCTATATTTCAGAAAACCATTCAATGTAAAGACCAATATTTATGTACATGTCTGAAAGAATTAAAGAGGATTGCATAAACACTAAGAAATTCAAACCATATATCAAAACACTTCATATTCAAGCATATTACTGTGAGGCAATGCTATATGAAGCTTGCTTTCTACAAATTTGATATATTGTACAGAAGCTTGTAGCTTGTGGTGATGCTATCAGTACTAAGGGTTGCAAGATCAATTCCTGCCTGCAGTAAAGTGTAACAAACATATCTCCCTGGCAGTGTCTTGTTTACTCATAAATATATATACATATCTAATTACAGGATCACAAAACTACAGATGTAGTGCTGCAGTTGAATAGCTGAGACTTTTTTAAGAAGTATAATTTAACATTATTGCATTTTACATTAGCATTTACCACCACACCATAGTAAAGCGAACCAAATAAACCATAAGGATCCCTTGTCAATACAAATAAATAGTACACGAACCTCATACTCTTCTTCAACAGGGGCTTTACTCTTTTCTGCTTTCTTTTTCTTGCCCTTTGCTTTTCCTTTCTTTGGAGTTTCTTTGGGAACGTCCGAGGAATCATCATTTATTTTACCATTACTTTCATTAGTTTCTGAATCCGACTCTTTCGTGTTAGACTCATTTTGTTGTTCTGCATCTGCTTGGTCTTCATTTATCATAGATCCATTTGTCGACGAAATTACATCGTCATCTGTACGAGTTCTAGATATTTTCCGCATGTTTTCAGAATAGGTACACAAGCAATATTTATAAATACAATACACAACGCAATAAAAGGAGGGAAAAATAATTCCACTTCGTATTCAATGAACAGAATTGCCACCAGTCCTCTCTCTTTCTAGTATTTAATAGTAGTCTATGCCTCTCTCCGCGTAGTTAGGGATGCATCGCTGTATCGATACTTTAATAGACAAACAATCAGGCAATGTCAAAAAGATATTTCATTTCATCGATTTTTATCATTAGAATGTATGTATATATATGAAACTGCGTACGAGAAAGCCAATTAAAATTATGGAGCTTTTTGCAATAATCATCACGATGAGAGATAATCACTAAATGGTAAATTGTGTTATTGTGGTCTCTTACTTGGTACAATATTGTCCTATAAGGATGCATAGGAAGGATTGAAATACGTGACACTCGTGTAAGAGTAATATTTAGACACTATATATAACGGCAAATTTTGCTCACAATGAAATACGTTGGACTATTTTATAAATTGTTTTTTTACTAAGATGTATTACTTTCAAAATGTCAGTACCAGGCTGCATAATTTGTGATATTATGCACTCATAGACAATACGTACATACTATCTGTGATGATGACATCGTGACATCAGACGTAACTGACGACAGGGCTACCAACTTAGGGGTTTTCCCCCCAAATTTTGGGGGAAAAAAAGTGGGATGGGATTTTTTTAGGGGTGTTTTATTTTTAGGGGTATTTTTGGGGATTTTTATGACTTCAAATATTTATTTTTTTCAATTGCCAAGTTAAGCAAAATTAAGGTGTACAAGTTGTCGATAACAATTATTATTAATTATTTTACCTGATTCATTATAACGTTCATCTGAAAGTCAAGCATTAAAATGCATGGCTAAAGAAAAAAGATAATACTGTCAAAAATATACCAAGACGTGGGAAACAGATCCAGACTTGAAAGGTCATTTAGATACACACTCACATTACATTTAGAGTCTGAATCTAAATGACGAAATATTTTTTTTATCATAAACCAGAATATGAATAATAGTGATCAGATATCAGGCTCCGAAGCACCAAATTATGTTCAGGTAATCCAGCTTCGTAGTACCAAATTGTGTTTGCGTGACCTGGCTTCGCGGGATTACCTATTGTTTGAATTTTGACGTGACAACGTCTTAAATTAGGTTGCGGCTGGGAGTCACTTATGAAAAAGTGTAACGCCCGGTAACGTTACGATGAGTCACCGAAAACAAAATATATTTCTATAGTTAAAATTTGTGCAATTCTTATTTTCATTCAATTCCTTGTTCCTATTGTGCAATTTAATTATATTCATATCAATAAATATTCTACCGAGAAAAAGACGTTGTCACGTAAAATCTTCGCCCGTAAAACCGACTTTACAGGCAACCATTTTTTTTGATTTGTAGGTCCAATAGGTGTAGATTATTTTTAATGTAATATTTATGTAAAAAATATTTTTTTATAACGAATTTTTTAGGGGGATTTCCCTAGTAATGTAGGGATTTTAGGGGTTTTGATTTTGGCTTTAGGGGGATACATTTTTGAGAGTTGGGAGCACTGACTGACGATGACATGACAGCGATTGGTTGAAAGGTGTAACGTCAAATAGGTATTAAGTATTTCTGTTCTGATTGCAGAAATTAATTATTTGCTTGCCATCGTCTGAGGCGACTGAGGCCCGAAACGAATTATTTTCTTTGGTTGTACCGAATGCAGTGATTTAAAAAATACTGGACTGGATTAACTTGAAACATCTCAAGCCAGTTTCATATTTGGCTCGTGGTTGAAATGAACGGTTTTGGTTATACCGAATACTGAGATTAAGAAAAGTTTATTCGTAAATCCAAACAATGACAAGTAGAGGAAGCGTAAAAAATACTCGAATGAATTTTAAAGCACCTAATGAGTCGCCTGATCCTAAAGGTAGTAAACCTACCCGTGAAGCTACTTCTATAATAGAGGTGTTAGTGTTGATGATTGTGCACATTTGTAAGAAGATACTTTTCTATGACACCAATTTAAAAATAGCTGTTTACTTAGGAGCTCTATTTCTACTATCCCTGATGGCAGACGTCCTTAGCTTTCCGAAGACATATTTTTCACGTAGTGATAATATTTTTAATCAGTACTTTGTAAAAATAGGTTGGTTCTGGACATTATTTTTAACAGTGCCATATGTTTTGTTGACATCATATACGACATGTTGCGGAAATCGTAGAGTAATTGCGACAGCCCATTTATCTAGACTATTGATTGCTAGTTTCTTCTGGTACACATGGACAACACTTTTCAATGTTATTGAAAGCAACTATGGTAGATGTAATTCCAAAATGTTTGTGGATAAAATATCCTGTTTGAAAAATGGTCATTTCTGGAATGGTTTTGATTTATCTGGTCACTGCTTTATTTTAATATATTCAAGCCTGGTAATGATTGAGGAGGCAAGGGCAATAAATGGATGGGAAAGAATAAAAGACTACATAAGAGATGAAAAGTACTATCGCAGTGTTGATGAGAGATCAGCTAGTACTAATCCGCTCAAGGACATCGACACTAATGAACTCAACATTTTAAGCTTAGCTTATGAAAATTATACCCCATATATAAGAGCCCTGTTGATTGCTGTTGCTCTACTGCAGCTGCTTTGGGATGTAATGCTTGTCTCCACAATACTATATTACCATATTATGGTAGAAAAGTTTGTCAGTGGTGTCATAGCTATCTTCACATGGTTTGTGACTTATCGAGTTTGGTATACAATCCCAAATATTGCACCCAGTCTGCCTGGTGAAGGTGTATTTAAATACAATAAAGGGAAGCCAGTGCCAACAACACCAGTGTACCAGAAGAGGAGAAGTACAACAAATGGAAAACATTTCATGGGTATGCCAATTAATACAAACCAAGAGTTCATTCAAAATACTATTGAAGATTCAAGATAGTAAAAGGAATGATATTCTGTGTTTTTATATTACTGATAAGCCATTGTTCACAATCTCAATTTATATATTTCAATGCAAGGCAATAATTCTATTAAAATGCATTATTTTGACCTATCTTGCCACATACTGATGTGTTGTTATAAAAAAATTAAGCATTGTTCTAAATCTACCATGTGTTTTTTACACATGATTCACATTTACAATAATAATATATTGCATTTTAAGAAAGGCAGTGTGTGGGTCATTACATGCACCTGGTACTTTTAAGGGCAATTTGCTTGTGGCTCATCCAAATGGAATATTTATTATATGTTGATAAAATCAATTATTGAGTGTTTTTAGAATGGAGAATATAAAATTATAATATTTTTAACATGTTAACTTAATTTAAAATCATTATTGACATGGTATTTTGTTTTATGATGTTAATTTGTAGCATTTTCAGTATCAACAAATACAAACGTAGTTTACATATTATTATATTATTTAATATAATAATGGGAAATTTAGTTAAGATGCAACAAATTTTATATAAGGTGAATGGTCTTAATGCTTGTTGGGTTTTCATGGATTGTTACAAAACTTCTTATATATTTTAAGGTATTGGATTGTACTTTAATGTTTGTTATTGCATATTTTTTAAGATCCCAATTAAACACAAATTTCGTATTGTTTCTTGATAAGTAAGTCATTAAAGAATACAAGTTTGATTTACCTGGTTTAATTTCATCACCTTCGAACCCTGAACCTTCTCAAATAAAAGATTATATATATATATATTATATATATAATCTTTATAGTGCTCGTGGTGTGACGCAAGCAAAGCACGACTATACAATACGCCTTTGAATTGCTTCTCAGACGTATGCAGGTTTCCTCTCGATGTTTCCCATCACCGTAGGTATAGCTCGTGGTGTGACTAATCACTGAACTCAATAATACTCTAATCTATAACTACTTAAGTTCGGACAATCTCATTGGTATAGTTGGGATTCGATCTTACAATCTTTGTGTTGCAGGTAACTCCTCGAACCAGAACTCAAAATCAGCCAACACCACTTATAGCATACGGCAATCAAAGAGATAGGAACTATAGTTTATGGGCGGTGCTGATTTATTACACGTGTAGGCAATTTTTCAGCAAAATATATTCATACACAAATGTAGGTTTATTAACAGCTGCGCTATTGTTGGTCCGCAGCATAGGAAACATATCTTCTGTCTTCACACCTGTCCTAACTTGTGTAGAGTGAACATCTTCCATTACCTATTGGGGCGTTTAATACAAATTTATTTTATCACTATGTACTGTCATGTAAGTATGAAATTAAACGAAAACCTGAAATACAATATAACGGTATCCTTGGCACGTTTCATTGTGAGATGAGTGTATGAATGAGGTTCTTATAATTACTAATTAGTGTAATTGGTTTTTAGCCGTACTATTTTTTTATAAAAAAATAAAATAATATAATACAATCGATAGGTGAAGACTGAGGGGGCAAAATGAAATGTTGGGCAAGGTTTGGAGCTTAAGCACTAAGTTGGTGTTGCAAGCGTCCATAGGCGGCGGTAACCGCTTACCATCAGGCGGACCGCATGCTTGTTTGCCACCCAAGTGGTATAAAACAAAAAAAAGTGTCGACACCGATTGCAGCTTACATATTCACGCACGCCATTCCATCCATACCAGAAATGCCCGCCGCAGGATGCGTCATATGACGTTTAACATCTCGCAAACTAAAGCTTCTATAAGTTTTTATGTATGCCCACTGTTAAGTGGCAGTTTTAACAATCGCTGTACTGGATGTTAATATTCAAATCAACTAATTGACACTAAAAGGGGATCGAACCTGCATACCACACTAAAAAACTGTACAGCTTATAAATCATATCCTCATTATACTTGCCGTGGTGGCCGAGTAATTCGAGTAGTTACCTGCGACACAAAGGTCACAACGTTCGAATCCCGACTTTACCAATGAGTTCTTCTGAACTTAGTTCAGTGATTAGTCACACCACGAGCTTTACAATGAAGGAAAACATCGAGAGCAAACCTCCATACGTCTGAGAAGCAATTCAAAGGCCGTACGTATAGTATACGTACCTATAGTCGTGCTTTAGTAACGGCGATGGATTCGCCATCAGTCACGTTGGCACCTAAAATATATTTTTGGCGGAGAGTAGGTGTGTGGGTACTACCTATAACACCTCTGCCTACCCCTTCGGGGACCCTTGTGGGAAGGCGTCAGGATTATAAATATATTTTATACTTTGATATCGATATGAAAGCAATAAGCAATGTTGGCACCTATTGTCATACATCAAAATTTGCATATTAAAACAAATAAATCAAGATTGACTTTATTATTTTAGTCTAGAGTAATGGGCAGTAAGAAAACCACATTATTTTGTGCTGGTTCTAATTTTTTAAATATATTTATTCTTGTTTTTACAGTAACTTCTATGGAAAACAAAATAAATTATTACGTTTATGAAATTGATTAACTGATTGAGTATTTTTGTATACTCTGCATACTCTCTGAGGAAAATTATATGCATGATGTTAGGACTTAACCATATCTACACACTACAAAGTTATGCTTCCATTTATATCATTAGCCATGTAAAGCTGCTTAGGTATTGCCTATGATTATTTACATGTTTATTTGGTTCACTCAGAACTGTGTTTGGCTGATACATGATACTGTATGAATATTATAAGTATAAACTCAAACACTGGATCTTCAAAACTTATATAACACTTATACATATCACCAAAGATTTAAGTACATCATTAACTTAATTAACACCGCCTTTCAAATTGAGTAATATAATAATACTGTTCAAAGTAAATGTGAGATACATTTATACACATAGTTTATGTAAATATTTCGAAGAAACATTAATTAAATGATTCTATTTAATTCTCCTACAATTTAATACATTATGGTAATATAATACTGCACTAAAAGCACTTAGTTTTTCCATTGTATTCTAGGTAGTTCAAGTTATTGTGTTTTTACCAAATAATCTTTTTGAAGATATATGCCACTGCTAGGACAACTCCAAATGAAGCAGCACCAGCGGCTCCTATATAGGCAGGAGGCTGAGACATAAGTATCATTTTGGCATGGACATATACATTAGGGATGGTGTGCTTAAAAGACTCTCGTTGTTTAACTCTGTTGAAGTAATTTTCGATTTGAGGCCGCTTGCCATTTGCCCAATACCTGTTCTCAAGTCCAAGTTCCCACAATCTTTGCAATAGTACAGCCAAACTGATATCAGCTATACTAAATATTTCGCAGCAAAGCCAGTTTCCTGTAAAAAAAAATTATCGAATAAGTATCATAGGTTGAATACTTTGTGTATCTTGTAATGCTCATGGTTCTGTCCTATTTAATAAATTAATTTTTGTGAGTCTACTGGTATGTATCTGAGGACCTTGGTGCAAGTGTTATTGGGATGTTACTAATTCCTACATAATAAATTTTATTTATTTATTTATGATTTGACATGGTTACCTTCACTTTGACTTTGCAGTTGCTCTTCAACTTGGGACAACACTTGGTCAACAATATTCAACATTTTCAAGTACTCCTCTTCACTAGCAAGGATTTCATGTTTCCTGTCTTGAATTTCAGCTTTATACAAAAGAACAGCCTTAGCTTTGGGGTTCTCATCTGCAAGTTTCCTCAAATTGTTGGAACTGCTCAGATCTCCACCTGAGTGAACACCAGTAAAATAATTTTTGCATGATGTACACATTCTTAATTCAAGTAAAATATTGGAAGTGCATTAGCTTAAAATTAATTGTAAAGGCTCAGTATAGTGGTACTTACTTACTTTTAAGCATTTCTCGGACAGGTTGAATGAATGGTATTTTTGGGGTACCACACAAATGAGGATGGAAAAATGATCCCACAGTAATAACACCAGCTGGTAGGGCATCAAGTAGGTCTCGAAATTTATTGATGTTATTTAATACTTTTTGATCAGTTGACACATTTAATAGAGGTTGTAATTCTGAAAAATAAATAGAGACCAACAGATTAATGTATTTAAATAATATTAATTAAAAAAAATTGGTCATTTTAATTGTATAACAATTTAATTTATTATATAAATATTTATAAAATAATTTAAATTATTCAAAATTACATAAATACACATATTACAATTTCGCTAGATTCACTTAATGTAGCTTAACTGATATATAATCGTATTTATACAGTTCAATAAATAAATAAATGCATACTGAAGCCCAAGTGAATGATATCAAAGAGGGTACCTACCTAGATAGGTCAACCCAGTAGTGGGAAAATGAAGGCTGAGCATAGACATAAAAACACCTTTGTATCAAGCTCTTGGAATTACATAAAAAGTTGACTTTATCATACAGATTGCACTATTTGATGGTGCAAAGATGACCCTACCACATTTTCTCATAAGGTTGTCTCTACAACTTAACTTAAATACAAGTTAAAGAGCTGCTGTTCCTCAGATGTATATATATACCCTGGTATAGGAACATCAGCTAAAAATACAATTGCATTTGATTCAAGGAGCGTACCTCGAAAATAAAAGTCATACTAAAATTAGGGAAACCTTACCCTCGCGACAACTGGTACACATAAGATTGTCAATACTGTAAAAACTTTATATAATTTTACTAACCTGGATCTAAGTAGTATTCAAGATAATCTAGTATCCGTGTTGAATCAGGAATAGTTTCATCATTAAGTTTCAGCACTGGTATTTCTCCGCGTGGATTAATCTCCAGAAACCAAGAAGAGTACTGTTCACCTTTAGTGATGTCTATAGTCAACGGCTCAAACTCAATATTCTTTTCGTATAATGCCATAAGCACCTGTAAATATTCCAGTGCATATTCAGTAACTTCACACAATAGTGCACTTGTTACAGTTAATATTCCTAAATACAACAATACGATCATAAAATCTTACCTTTTGAGAATAAAAGCTGTAATAGTTACAGTAAAGATTTATGTTTGCTTTAGTGCCGCTTACTTTAGAAACTGAATTAGTATTAGTTGTTTTGGATAATGGCATTTTTTCCAAGTATTTCTGAATATAATGCATTGTTATTACCTTTGAGAAAACTAGACCAAAATCTAAATAACTAAAACTAAATTATATATCACTGAAAATTGAAACAAAGTACTCATTTATTGCGGGATTTTTTGAATTGTGTGTTTGGTACCAACATTGCAACACGAAAATCAGCTGACTAGTACTACGGCATTACCACAGAATACTATGTAAAGCATTTACATACCTACTTTATAAAAGAGCTATGTAAAGCACTTTCTTTACATTTTTTTTATATTAACTGAACTCCGAATCTAGAGGCAATTGATTTCCTACAAAGTAATGTAATTCTCTCTAATGCTTACGTTTGCACTGTTTGGGATTGGAGAATGTTGTATGTTGAATGGATTTATTTCTGGCATTTTTTGTAAAACCCAACGTGACCTTTATTATAGATGATGAATATTGCATTGCACCATAAATATACATATAAACGATTTTCGGGTGTACCCCTTACCCTAGACTAGTCGATCACAATAAATGTATATATCACTGTTCACACAAGAACTCACCAAGGACAAAACTTTTAGTTTGTGTAATCTGATCACTACCGAAATCTTATATCAAAAAAGAAATTAACTAAGCGCCACAATAATATAATTGTTATTAATTTATTAATCATAACCTACCCCTTCGGGGACCCTTGTGGGAAGGCGTGAGGATATATATATATAAATATATATAACCTACGAATAATATATTATGTCCATAGACTTATCATATATATTATTTTTTAATCTGTATCTATCGTAATTGTTTCTCTGTAAGCGTTTTTCACAACAATTCCAGTTCCATCAGTAACATTAAATGTATTTTTCATTATTTGTAAGAATGTAATGTAATTTCAGTCTATAACTAATTTTATACTTATTTAATTGCATTACTTTGAAACTTTTATTGTATGTTAGGAGATGGTTTTACCAGTTAATCGCACTCTCAGGCATCCATCGGCAGATGAATTAAATTGAAAATGGAGATTTCTAACAACACAGACGCCGTCAACCTTGGCGTTGGGGAAGTAGAAGCAGAAATTGGGGAAGAATTAAAACAACTGGAGGAAGGGAAGGATTACGATACCCGAAGTGAGGTATCCAGCAGTACTTCGAGTGAATCGAGCTCTCCAAGTATCAGTTCTGTTAGCAGCAAATCAAAAGAGAGACGGGCAAATCGAAAGCGCAACAAGTCTGAAAGCCGTTCGCCTGTCCAAAATAAGCGGAGATGCGTTAACAATTCCTGTACCAAAATAAAGACCTATGATTACATGACAAAATTAAATTACTTGTTTCGTGATACTAGATTCTTTTTAATAAAATCTAATAACGCAGAAAATATTACTCTTTCGAAAGCAAAAGGAGTTTGGTCGACATTGCCACAAAATGAAGCAAATTTGAATCAAGCTTACAGAGAATCGAGAAACGTGTTGCTAATATTTTCAGTGAAAGAAAGTGGCAAATTTGCAGGGTTTGCTAGGCTGGGCAGCGAGTCTCGCCGCGACGTGCAGCCCATATCGTGGGTGCTACCACCTGGTCTCTCTGCTAAAGTGTTAGATGGAGTATTTAAAGTGGACTGGATTTGTCGTAAAGAACTACCATTTAGCAGTACTTTGCACTTGTACAATCCATGGAATGAAGGTAAACCTGTTAAAATTGGGAGAGATGGACAAGAAATAGAGCCTAAAGTTGCAGAAGAGCTGTGTAGATTGTTTCCAGAAGATGAGGGTATTGAAATGACTCCAATTCTGCGCAAGTCTAAAGAAGCCTCCAAGAAAGGTTATCTGAAAAGTGGTGGTAATTACCGCACATATAGAGCTCCATTGTCTTCACGCGGTTCAGGTTATCGGAATCGGCTGATCTCATCTTCTCGAAGCAGGCGAAAGTCATTTGTGTCACCTAGAAATAGATTAGGGTCAAGTTCATATAAAAGGAGATCTCCATCTCCATACATGCGTGATCGACTACCTGTATGGTTTGGACGTAACAGAGATGCATATTCAAGCAGCAGTTCAGTAGCTGCTGAAGCATATGTAGCAGAGTACATGAGGTCTATGCATCATCAGCTACCTCCACTTCCTTATGTTCCACCACCTGGCTTTGGCGGGGCACTGTCTTCTTATGATGGTATCCCGCCTCCACCACCACCACCACCTCCTCGATACTATGACATAGCAGAATATCCTCGTTCAGTTCTAGTGTATGACAAAAGATCATATGAACGTTCTGTGGATGAGTTTTTGTGGCGTACAACTGATCGTTCTCGTGGCCGCAGCCGTGAACGCGAATCACATAGATCTTACCGTGATCGGCGGTAAACACTAATGACCACTGATGTATAATGTTTAATAATTGCAAATAAAAAAATGTGTTGGAACTTTGAACTTTATTAAATAAAAGTCTTATAGTGTTGTGCGATGAACAATTTGCTACATGGGACTCTTGTTGCAAACTTGTTATTGGACGTTATCATGAGTAAGTAAATAATGAGTTGCAGCACTATGGGACTCAGTGAAGGTGCAAACATACAAGTTTTTTATTTACAGGTCTGTCACATGTGTGTGATCATACAGGCTGACTTGAAAATTATTCAAGGCCAAAGATGAAAATATTTTTGAATAATTTATTGTAATGCATTATTAGAAGACATCTAAATTAGGAATTAGTTTTGTACAACTAAAGGTTGTGTAAATATCTGTGATATACTTCCACCTATTATAATTATTAGTATACTAGTATTAATATATCTATCTTTACATTTTTTTAATTACTTTCAAACTAAGAAAACAACCCCAAAAAGTGTAATTGATTCCATCTCAAATCCATACAACTTTTTTTTATTTATCTTTCAATTATGTTTATTGTTTACTGAGATTTTGGTTGTGCACCTGAAAAGATACAGTTGAAAATGACAATGTTTATCTATGACTTGGGTTTGTAAGTGTAATTTTGTGTTGCAAACCAGAACTCTATATAAATTATTTAATAGAAGAGCACTGGAAGAAATTACACAACTATATTTTCACTGGACAAGTTGAAATAGAGTACAAGGCTGTTAGGTAGTCTTTTATGGAACACTAGTCTCGCCCAGCTTCGCTTGGGTGAAAAAAGAAAAGCCACGGACCCAGTGTGCAATCCCAGGGTCCAATTGTGCATCTAAACCACACAACACAGAAAGAAGAAAAATCTCTCTGAAGGAACACACAGAAAATTTCATTTAAATCGGTCCAGCCGTTTACGATTCTATAAAAGCCATACTGACAAACTTTCAATTTTATATATAGAAATGATAACATAAAACTAAACTGGCTAAACATCACTCAAACTAATTAGATAATGGTTAACCGACCATCACAACACTTTCTACAGAGAAGATTGGTTACCTTTTCATTTCGGGCGATTATTCATTAACAGTGCCATATGCCACGAAAATAACAGCTCTAATCTAGCTCCTATCGATTAGAACCGCTTATCCCGTCACCGCAAAGTCTTCCACATTCTTTACAACAACACACCATTAAAATCTTGTTCCAAAATTAGCCGCCTGGATGTTGTGTTTCCAACCAACACTGCTCTTCCTCTGCGACCCCACCTCGACTGCCAAGTATGGTGGAAGCATGGAGCAGAGAACATCACTCCTCAGCGCCCTAGGAACTCTCCACGGGCTCGCTTTATTTAACCGTTGGCAGGGCCTCACCTTATACGGACCTTTACCCTTGCATGCCAGAAACTCCCGAACTTTAAAAAAACTTGAACAAATTTCCATTATTGTAAAATATAACTATATATATACACACATATATCCTCACGCCTTCCCACAAGGGCCCTTTCGGGACTTACCGCCAGAGATATATTTTATGTGCCAACGTGACATGGCGAGTCCATCGCCGTTACTCAAGCATGACTATACATACGCCTTTGAATTGCTTCTCAGACGTATGCAGGCAGGGTTTCCTCTCGATGTTTACCGTCTCCGTAAAGCTCGTGGTGTGACTAATCACTGTACTTAAATTCAGAAAAACTCATTGGTCATTCGGAGTTCGAACTTGCGATCTTTGTGTCTCAGGCAACTATTCGAACAAATCGGCCACCACGGCTTTTTAAAATGTAACTGTGGTAGAATTTGGTTATGGTGGTATTTGACCTTACTGTTTCCGCCGCGTAAATTTTTATTTCATACGTGCATTTCTTCTGAAATAAAACTTATCCTACTTATCTAATTATTGATGCCATGTCAATCAATCCAGTTAATAATCTACGCGAAATTTCATCTTAATTCCTATAAGTTAATGCTGTAGATAACTACGTAAGTATTACCATACTTCGGCAAATACATTATTTACCTAGGCCGTAAAGGTTATTAGTTGCGCTCTATGCTATTTCAGTATCTCAGTTCATATGTGTTGCAGAACTCCAAATGTTTAAAAATCTAACCGATCGTTGGTAGGTGCTTAGCATAGCGCACTGCTTCTTATGTAATGAGATGAGAGGCGTGGAAGTTGTAAGCTAAGCTGTTTCAGCAGAGCGCAGGCGTGAAGTAAAGCACGCGTGCGAGCTTCGGCTCGACTTCGGTCGGGGGCGCGTCAGTCAGTCGGCGCTCGGCGACTGGAGGTGCTAAGCGCTTCGCGCCGCGCCCCATACCGCCGTAGCGTGGCTCGGGGCGTGGCGCTTACGTAAACACGCGTGGTACACAATTCGAGTACCAGGCGGCGCGGTGCCGCGCCACCGTCCGTCCCAGAACGACCTCATGTTGGACCGCGCCGCCTACTGAGTCTATGCGGTTAGCTGCACGCACCCTGTCGTGCTGCCGCCGCCACCACCGCCGTACATCGCGCTTATAGGTAAAGTTATCCAATAACAAGCGCTATTTTGTGTACTTTGCTGGCGACCTTAAACTAATAGAACACAAATCAACAGAATAGCCCGATGATATGTAGGTAATCTTGTATACATACTTGCTAGTAAGTTCTTACCAAAACTAAGTACGTAAGCTGACTGTCTAGCATCCTCTCTAACGAGTAGATTAAATAGATTATACCTACTATTTGAATCGTTAGGTACCAAATTTTATCAACATGCTGCTTTTCTCTATAAAAATGCTTGATTAAGGTATCAAGCATTTTTATAATACTTCCGTATAGCGCTTAATGAAGCACCTGTTAGGTACTTATCAGTTTATTACACATCCACGAATATGGTTAATTTGCTTGCCAATTTTTCTGGTATATATGTAAACATAATATTATCGGCGGCAAATCTTTGGCAATAAGATATACCAAATACATATTTGAAAAAATACTTGCCTATCTTCTGATTGGCTATTTAATAGGTAGGTCCCTGTTTACCTAAATAGCAGATCGATAGATCTGGGAGAGTCCATTCAATATTCGCTGTTGGTAGAAATATAATGTGCATGACAAAGGCAAAGGTATGTTAGTAGGTACCTACCGAATAATAAATAAACCTAGTGGATATGATACCTACTTTGATAACTAATTAAAATTCACGCAATCGTGCTATTGGGGGCAAAGCTTTTTAACATTATGTATACTACTAATGAAATTAATTGTCTAGTAATTGAATATGTTTTGGTAAAAATAATTGTAAGAATAAGAAATGTCCACATAAACAAAAATATTATAAGATATGCGTCGAGTGGGCAGATGGCGGTGGATATAAGAGTTTATAAAGTACTCCCACCCAGCTTCGCCCGGGTAAAAAGGTAAAATTTCCTGTAACACGATCGCAACGCCACCTATCGGGTCCAATTGTGATTTAAGCTATCTTATCTTATAAGTTGGATCAAACTGCGCACGGTGTGCAAATTTGATTGAAATCGGTTAAATTGTTTAGGAGCCCATCGCGGACTTAATTGCCATAAAAAGGTTATAGTGAGTCAATTTAAAAAAATAGACATATGCTGACGCGGATTTTTTTCGTTCTTGCAACATTTTCATTTATGCTTCGCTCCTATTAGTCGTAGCGTGATGTTATATAGCCTAAAGCCTTCTTAGAGAAATGGACTATCCAACACAAAAATATTTTTTCAATTCCAATCAGTAGTTCCTGAGATTATTATCCTTGAGATTTATTTTATACTAGCTGTCCCGCCCAGCTTCGCCCGGGTGAAAAAGTAAAATTTCCTGAAACTCGATTGCAGCGCCACCTATCGGTCCAATTGTGTTGTAAGCTATCCTTTCTTTTAAGTTGGATCAAACTGCACACGGTGTGCAAATTTGATTGAAATCGGTTGAGTAGTTCAGGAGCCCATCGTGGACTTGATTGCCATAAAAAAGGTTATAGTGAGTCAATCTTAAAAGATAGACATATATATATAGATATTTGTGTAACTTAAACCGTTTACGCAGCGCACGCAACGGAAGCTCTCAAAAAGGAATATTTTTTCCCGTTCTGGCAACATTATTCATTTATGCTTCGCTCCTATTAGTCGTAGCGTGATGTTATATAGCCTAAAGCCTTCCTAGAGAAATGGACTTTCCAACGCAAAAGGAATTTTTCAATTTCAACCTGTAGTTCCTGAGATTAGCGCGTTCAAACAAACAAACAAACTCTTCAGCTTTATAATATTAGTATAGAAGTTTAGATTATACCTACCAGACCAGGTATATCAAAAGTATGTTAAAAAGAGCGACTCGCTCAAGCCTGGTACCAGATTTAAGTAATTTAGGCCAAATGTACCATATTTAAGTAGTTTGTAAAACACTTACTTACCTACATTTAAGTATTAATCTAAACTTGCCATAACATTTTGGTACATTGACTGAGAGTGCAGTCTCAATCAATGTACCAAAATGTTATGTTACATCAAGGATGTATAATGTAGCTAATTACTAGTAAGTACCGTCGTAGTAATTATCGTATCGCAGCGGACTCGTCTACCATCACTGCTCTGTAGAGTTATATCCGAAGAGTATGGTCGTACTTTCTTTCATCAACCATCGCTGCTGCGTTACGTACTCAAACTAATAGACATGAAAATATATACATAGTGCTATTGTAACTAGTAGGTAGTTGTCCATAGAGCGGGGTCGTACCATTTATCTACCATCGCTGCTACGACACGTAGGTACTCAAACTACTTAGTAGACTTGAAAATATGATGTAACCATTGATGTAACTAGTTGACAAATTTGAATGCAGGTTTAGTGCTTGCCAGCATAGTTTAATTAGTAGATTTCATAAATATTGTCTGATGACGGTTGGCAGAACGATTTAATTTAAAAGAAATCATGGTCTTACCTGGTCGGCGGAAGATAATTGTGAAATTTCCTAGTAAATTTTAATCTTTAAATTGAAATTATCTTAGCTCGTTCACTTCATGTTACGTACTCTTTATATGCTATTGCTAGACAGATGTATATATCTAAACAAAAAAAAATAAAATTAAAGTTTTTACATAGTAAACAAGATGCTGTGATATGTTGCTGTTTTCAGTTAATTAACTATGTTTCTATGTTGAAAAAAAGTATGTCATAGACATTCAATATTAAAAATGATCCTCGTCTTTATATTATATCAGCATCAAAAGTGGAGATGCAGACGCGCGGCGCATTAATGACGTTGGCCGCGCTGGGTGCACTGGTGGCGACGGCGGCGGTGGCGGCGGAGCGTGGTGGTGGTATCAAGGTCGGCGGCGGTGGGGCGGGCGGCGGCGTGCGAGACGGCGGCCGCGGAGGTGGCGTGCGAATCGGTGTCGATGGGCTGCGGCGGCCGCGAACCTCCCCCGCGCCGCCACCACCTCGGGCGCCGTCCGTCATCACAGCTGCTCTCGTCGTGCCGCATAAAGCCTTCGGCACACGCGATTACACCAAAGCCGAGAAGGCAGCACTCTCCAAGCTGCCGCGCAAACTCAAACTATTCTCTCATGTGCGCCTAAATATTACGCTTTCGACTCAGGGCTTGACACCTAGTCCCATGTGTAAGTCATCGAAACCTCAATAAAAATGCAACTATTTCCTACTGGCTGCACTATCAATTTGAATATTGACATATTTAAACGCTTTCAGCTATCCTGGACTCGCTATGTAAAGAATTTCTTGCAGTCAACGTGTCTGCTATCCTCTATCTTATGAATCATGAACAATATGGGCGCTCTACTGCCTCTGCACAATATTTTCTACAACTCGCTGGGTATCTCGGAATACCGGTAAATTCTTTTTCTTCTCTTTTATTTTATATCTACTCTGACGCTATGTAATGAAACCTGTAGGTAAGCATCGTAAAGTAGGTATACTTATTTATAGCTATTTTAAATTATAAATTGGATGGAATGGTGACTGAAGTGACGTTGTTTATAAAAACAGGTGATAGCGTGGAACGCTGATAACAGCGGCCTTGAAAAACGCGCGTCCCACGCGTCACTGCGGCTGCAACTGGCCCCGTCCATAGAGCACCAGACGGCCGCCATGCTCTCTATACTAGAGCGGTACAAATGGCATCAGTTTAGTGTCGTCACCTCAGCTATTGCTGGTCATGACGACTTTATACAAGCGGTGCGGGAGAGAGTGACTGCACTGCAAGTAAGTCTACAATAGGTATATAAATATATTGTGTGTATGTAATATCGTTGGTAAATAAAGATAAACAGAAATAACATTAACACACAGCAACATAACAGAAATGTTTGAAATGTAGACCAAAACTGTAAACTTAAATGTTTTTGTACAGTATACTAAAAAGGCCGGGCCACATCAAAGAGTCTTATATAACAATATTTTGCAGGACCGTTTTAAATTTACAATTTTAAACGCGATCGTGGTGAAACGTGCTTCGGACCTGACCGAGCTTGTGACGAGTGAAGCGCGAGTGATGCTGCTGTACGCGACGCGCGAGGAGGCGGCTGACATCCTTTCGGCCGCTGGCGACCTACACCTCACAGGGGAAAACTTCGTCTGGATTGTTACACAGAGTGTGCTGGGCTCCTTGCAACAACCCAATAAATTCCCCGTCGGAATGCTCGGTAAGTACCTAACTTAGTAACCAATTATTTATTATTTGAATATTATAATAATATAATATATCCTCACGCCTTCCCACAAGGGGAAGGGGTAGGCAGAGGTGTATAAATTGCAGAGTACCCAAGATATAAAATAATATGCGATGGAGGGTATTTTACAAAGATACGATGATGATGCGGCTGATAATCTCGTAGATCTGCCTTCAACAGAATCTGTCGATGTAGAGTCGAGAATCCTAAAGCGGATAAACTAAGTATGGGAATGATTATAAGAGCGAGCGAATATCAGCGGCATAGCTATAAATAGTAACTATATAAAAAGTAATGTGATTATTGCCCCCAAAAATCATAACATAGTGATGTACTGATCAAATAGAAAGAACGGTTATGAAATACTTGGGCGTTTAGGGGTAATAAATGGCCCGTTATATATTCTAGGTGTACATTTCGACACATCTAGCTCATCGCTGATTGCGGAAATAGCAACGGCTGTGAAGGTGTTTGCGTACGGCGTAGAGTCGTACGTGTCCGAAGCAGAAAACGTGCAGCACCCATTAGGGACGCGGCTATCGTGTAGTGGCGCGGGAGCCGGGGAGGCGCGTTGGTCCACCGGCGAGCGGTTCTACCGCCACCTGCGCAATGTGAGCGTGGACGGCGAGGCCGCACGCCCTAGTATTGAGTTCACCCCCGATGGCGAACTGCGCGCAGCAGAGCTCAAGATCATGAACCTGAGGCCTGCCATTGGTGAACAGGTATGTATTCATTCACCTACTTGTTTTTTAAAATAAGTATTGCACTCGTTTTCTTTTATATTCTCGGTAGTGATTTCTTAATTTCCATCCAGTGGAAAAAAAATAATAGAAAAATAGTATAATAGCAAGAAGACGCGTATAATATAATAATAGATAGCGAGTTGAGATTTACAATAAAAGACAGTGACACAGGCCTATGTTTATTCTGCAGTTGGTATGGGAAGAAATAGGAACATGGAACTCCTACCCCAAGGAGCGCCTTATCATCAAAGATATCGTGTGGCCCGGTGGTTTGCACACGCCACCCCAAGGGGTGCCAGAAAAGTTTCATATGCGTATCACGTTTCTGGAAGAACCCCCGTACATCAATTTAGCGCCTCCGGACCCAGTGAGTGGACGATGTTCTCTGGATCGAGGGGTCATCTGTCGCGTAGCACCTGAAGCTGAAGTGGCTGGGTGAGTTTCTGGACTTAACTACTTTCTTAATAGGTTTCTCAACGTGCAAGTGACGCGCTGATCCAAGTTCTCGGTGTGTTTAGCTATAACTAGGATCAGCTCATCAGTAATCTTCAATAATCAAAATTCTTGATAAATGGATCATCGCACATAATTTAGCTGTTATTTTTTATAATTCCTGAAAAACCATGTTAGTTAGTTCTTTAACTTTGCGCAGCTTAATTTAATTAAAAATCTTTTCAATCTTTCCATAACTAAGAAAAGAATAAGCTAATTTATATGTTTACGTAAAGTATGTATGTAAGCAAAGACATTTAATTTCATACTCCAGCGCAGTTAAATCCTCAATTTCAGTAAAAACAATATCTTTTGTACCTACTGCTATAGATGATAGTTAGATAGCAGGCAATGGCGTATATGACTTAATTATGTTTTTGAAACTATAATTAGGTAGTATAAATTACGTGTCACGTTGTTTGTCCGCGATTGGCTCCTAAACTACTTAACCGATTTCAATCAAATTTGCACACCGTGTGCAGTTTGATCCAACTTAAAAGATAGGATAGCTTACATCACAATTGGACTCGATAGGTGGCGCTGCGATCGTGTTTCAGGAAGTTTAAACTTTTCACCCTGGCGAAGCTGGGCGGGACAGCTAGTTCCTCTATAAACTATTTGTGAATGTGATTCAATAATATTTTTTCAATTCTATTTAATAGTTACTGAGATGAGCACGTTCAAGCAAAAAAATAAACAAACTCTGTCTATTTATAATACCTATAGGTACTTAGGTAGCATGTTATTTATTGTACAAATTAAACACATAACAGTGATAGGTTAATGTTCATTGCGTGTATGTGTCCTAGACTGGAGGCCGGTGCAGCGCACGGGAACAGCTCCTTGTACCAGTGTTGCAGCGGGTTCTGTATAGACCTGCTGCAACAACTCGCAGAACAACTCGGCTTCACATACGAGCTGGTCCGAGTAGAGGACGGACGGTGGGGTACGCTTCACCACGGCAAGTGGAATGGTCTAATAGCTGACCTTGTAAATAAAAAAACAGACATGGTAAGTCTCAGACACAACACCTTCGACTACGCATAGTGATAGAGTAATTTACAATAACAACAGGCGATTCTTGCGTAAAATTTTGCGAACTAGGGAACTTTTAGAGTACTAAAAAACTTTCCTGAATACTGTACCGTAGAGGGGGCTATCATCTCATATTCTAATATTGATATCTTGATTAATGAATGAACTAAAATTGTTATATATCATTCGTATAGGGTATATCATTCGTTGGCACCTAATAATATATATAGTTCGGCAATATTAAGAATCAAAAGCATGAGATAATCGACCTCGTTTATTTGCAGGTTTTAACATCGTTAATAATAAATTCAGATCGAGAAGCTGTTGTAGACTTTAGCGTGCCTTTTATGGAGACTGGAGTCGCTATAGTCGTAGCAAAAAGAACTGGTATAATATCACCTACTGCATTCTTGGAACCTTTTGACACGGCGTCTTGGATGCTGGTCGGCGCCGTCGCTATCCAGGCAGCAACGTTCTCAATTTTCTTCTTTGAATGGCTATCGCCTAGTGGTTTCGATTGCTCAACAGGTCAAAATTCGAAACGAGTACCACAAAACCGTTTTTCACTCTGCCGAACTTATTGGATTGTTTGGGCAGTCTTATTTCAGGTATGTAACGAAGAAATAATAAAAAATCTCGCATACTTAATATTTGCTCTAACCGCTTTTATAAATCATGAAATATGAAGTCAGTCGTGCCTGACTGAAGAGTGGTTTAAGTACTCACCGGTTAAATCTATATATTACAATAGATTAGTAGAGAAGATTAAGTACTTCAGTGGTTTTTAGGTACCAAAGAGTTTTTATAAACTTAAGTACAGTACTTAGGTAGTAGCTTATTAGCGAAGGAGACATCGTGAAGAAAGTATTAATCTTAGAAAAAATCTAAGTCTGTTACATAATTATGCTGGACTCCTGCAATGGACATCCCATTTGTTACGTTGGCATCTATTACAGCTATCTCGGCGAAATACAGACGTCGTTAGGTTCATATTCGGTGGCCTTTGCAAGAAGTGGAGAAATAAATTTGTTTATAATTTTGTCGTAGGCATCGGTGCACGTTGACTCTCCGCGTGGTTTCACCGCTCGCTTCATGACCAACATGTGGGCTATGTTTGCGGTGGTGTTCCTCGCCATCTACACCGCCAACCTGGCTGCGTTTATGATCACTCGAGAAGAGTTCCATGAGCTGAGCGGCTTAGACGACCCGCGAATAGCGAGACCGCTATCGCAGAGGCCGGCACTCAAATTTGGGACTGTGCCATGGTCGCATACTGATGCAACACTTGCCAAGTATTTTCAGGAACCCCACGCCTATATGGCTCAGTATGTTGTCTTTCTGATATCAATGATTATTACATAAATCTTGAATTTTCTTGCTAACCTCTCTTCATTGCTGTTTGTGCAGATACAATCGAAGCACGGTAAGTGCAGGTGTCACAAGTGTATTGACAGCTGAACTAGATGCCTTCATTTACGATGGCACTGTGCTGGATTATTTAGTGTCGCAAGTGAGTAAGCTTCTGATTATAGACGAATCATGATATCTATGGAAATTAATTCCGAGAATAATAATTCAATTAATATTCTCTGATGTATTTAAAGGACGAAGATTGTAGACTGTTAACGGTCGGGTCGTGGTATGCCATGTCTGGATACGGATTGGCGTTCACGCGTAATTCCAAATACCTCAGTATGTTCAATAAGAGATTGCTGGATTTGCGATCCAACGGCGATCTTGAGAGGTTACGCAGGTATGTCTAACGCTGTTGCTGTTGCTTGCTTCTTCGACCGCGTTGAAATAGTACCTGCTTGAATATTATCGGTTCCCCATAAATATATTCATCAAGTCCACCGTCTAGTTTTATTTTCACGATAATAAGTAGTCTGTCTCCAAGTTTACCTAGTCACAGCCGTTTAGGGATGAACAGCAGACAGAAAGCAGAACATTAATTATACAATATAGTGCGTATGATACGATAGGTACTGGATGACTGGTACCTGCAAGCCAAACAAGCAGGAGCACAAGTCATCAGACCCGCTAGCGCTAGAGCAGTTCCTTTCGGCCTTCTTGTTGCTGATGGCGGGCATCCTGCTGGCGGCGCTGCTGTTGCTGCTCGAGCACGTGTACTTCCGCTACATGCGCTCGCACCTCGCCGCCTCCAGCGCCGGCTCCTGCTGCGCTCTCGTCTCACTCTCAATGGGTAATTATTCGTCCGCGTTCATCTACCTGTGCCTGCCCTAGTTCATCACCATTTATTAACTTGTATGTATGCGTATGTGTGCTTGGAGGATAGGAGGCTTGGAGGAGGGCACGAGGATAGAAATAGGCATATTATATAACGCCATAAGTAGTACAATTAAATTAAAGTTTTCAACAGCAAAACTGACTAATAACGTATAACTCGCAAATGTTTATCCCTTCTCCCTCGCAGTCTCGCTTCGGTAGTTACTTATCTATCTTATGTTTTTTTCTGGAACATAATATAGACCATCCTTAATTACATTATTACCTAAATACCTTTATATGTTAGACAGAGGTGTAAATAATAATACCCTTTCTCCATGCAACTAAGGCCTAAAAGTAAAAGTACCTAAGCGGTAGTATTATTTAGGATGTATCGTTCTCCTCAGGACAATCACTATCATTTCATGGCGCCGTAGTGGAGGCTGCGGCCCGGGGCTTCGGGGCGGGCGGACGAGGACACTGTCGATCCGCCGTTTGCGCTGCACAGGTAACATTGCATCTAACAAACTGTTTTTATTGTTGGATATGAAGTACGAATAAATCTTTTCATATGTAGGTACTTAACAATTGTAGGTACGTACACAGTAGGGCCTAACTATTTGCTATAGGCTTCGCTGCCGTGGTTTTTTTATCCATTTGCTATGTACTTAGCTTACTTGGGTAAGTTTATTTAATAGCACAAATTAGGTAATCAAACGATAAAATTTAATTAAGCTGTACATAACGCAAATATATTTTAAAATCAAAAGTGGTGGTTGTAATATGCTATTAGGTACTGTGGCAACATCGTCGGTAGAATGTAAGCACCCCAGACGAGATAATTACTTGGATGCTATAACCTCAATAGCGACAAAATAAGACCTTAACTCGAGTGCGAAAATAACCAGTCCAGCCCATATCTCGCAAACCAGGAACAATTTAAGTTACATAAGTAACTGTTCTTTGCTTAGCACCTTATAGGCCTGCTTGGAGGCATATAGGAAGACTCGTGTCACGAGAGCTATTAAAAAAGTGCGATGCTAGAATATTTTAGATTCTGGTAATAGGTATTATAACTAAAACTAACTAGGTATGGCGGGCGCGACACGAGCGAGATGCGGCGATGGCGCGCGCGCGTCAGCTGGCGGCGGCGCTGGCGGCGCACGGCCTGTCCGCGCCGCCTCGCCGCCTGGCCTCAGCCGCCGCGCTACTGGCGGGCGGCGCGCCGCACGACGCCACGCGCCCGCGCACGCTTCGTCCGCCCGCCGATTTGCTGCCCGATCTCGACAGGCCGCTCTCTTGCGACGACTTGCGCGCGAGGTATCTACATAATTTCTAACATAATTCTGCGTAATTTGTTCTCGTACGGCGTGTAGGTACCCACAGAAATCTCTTTCATGTTTACATTTTGCCTTCTATTCAATTTAAAGCATTTAATAATTTGGAAAAGAAGTCTCATTATGTGTCAAGGAACGCCGTGTGCAGGATTTCAAATTCAATCAGAGGTGATAATTTTCAGCATTAGGTACAAAGTTTTCATCTAAAACACGACAGGATGGTAATACTTCTAAAATACCTTATTTAGTTTACTAAAGTTATGAGGTACGCGAAAAATCGTTGAATTTAAAGCTAATGTATTGTTTCAGAGAGCGGACACGAGTAGAAATGGAAACAGTGCTGTGAGGTGCATATTGCGCCACCCTTTTTCAATTCCTGAAGGCTGTTCTTACACCAAGTTATACAAGACGAAGTTAGTTATACCTAATGTTAAAATATGGACGGATAAACAAACGTTGTAATTATTAAATAAACTATTCCAATTATTAAAACCGAGAGCTGGAACGTAGATAGCGAAACGTTGTTGTGGGACGCGCGCGCGGAGCGGGCTGGGCACCGGGCGCGCGCCCTCGTGTTGTCTACTACAATAAAATATATTTTTTGAACAATATCAAGATTTACTTTTATTAAGTATGAAATTATCCTTAAGTTTCCACGATTCATAAAGAAATTTTATTTTACACACAAATATATAATTATAAAATCAAAAACGTAATTATTGATTGACTTTTGTTTTAATATTGACCTAAAAGCAGGTAAGTGCGTGTGAATGAGTACATTTAATTATTGTAATGACAGATAGGTGTAGATAGTGCCATCCACGAGGACGCGCCTCGCCAATTTCTAGCAGGGCTCGCGGGATGCGAGAAGTATGACCCGACTCTATTTCTTGTAGTGTGCGTGTGCACTCATAGGTACCTAATCAGTGTGTATGTAGCAGTGAAGAGTTGTAATTATAACCCAGGCGCCAGACATAGCTTCAAAGATTTTCACATTTCTTTGACGACTTTGCAAAGCTTTGAACACACATTTGAACACATATTGACGTACCTGCCAGACCTGTTTCGCAAACACTTTTCTCCACAGTATGCTGATAGACAACAAACAAAATGGACGACGATTTCGTGGACTCAGTGTGCCTATATTATTTGTGTGCATGTAATTATTTTTTACATGTGCAACAAAATCTAAGGAAACGTCCAAGAAGAAGCTCAGCAACGCTCGAGCAACTGAACTTTGCAAGTGTGGCAACCTACGCAAACATTTGAACACATTTCAACTTTGATCGCTTTGATGTGTCGAAAAAAACCGATACCGCTTGGCAAAGTGCAAATCTTTGTTCAAACTTTGAACACATATCCAAAGTCCCGTGCCACACATAGCCACCAAACAAGTGTTCAAACATGTGAATTTAAGTCTGGCGCCGGCTTTAACTGAATAACCGGGGGGGATAGGCGGCAATCAGGTAGGTACATCTATTTATTCATTTATTTAACAAAAACGGACACCAATTAGATTTGTTAAAAAAGACACAGAAAGACAAAACATATTACAACAAACAAGAATAAAGATACGTATAAAAATTAAAATAAAATTATACATCCCTTACACAAAATCTCAGACAAAGAGGTCGCACTCAGGATTGGCGCTGAGGAGTGTTGAGCGCAGCGAGGGAGCACGGGATAGGGGAGTTAGTGCGCGCCAAGGTACGGCATTGCGGCCTGGCTAGCAGCTTAGCCTCTCATGGAGATTTGGTGCATCCAGTTTGCCCCGTAAAATTTTACACATTACCACTAGTTGATGTCTTCTTCGTCTAGTTTCCAGGGAATGACCATAACATGACACAAGATTGAATTCCATTTTATTCTTGCTATTCCAATGGAATACAGCATTTACGTCTTCCTGAAGGGCAACGCAATCAGCCTCCGACTTCACCTCTATATAAAGTTTTAAGTCGTCAGCGTATAGCAGACAACGCGCATGGCTACGGACGTTAGGCAGATTGTTAACCCATTATTAGCAATAGTAAAGGACCGAGTATCGATGTATGCTGAACACTGGCAACGTGCTGAAAATGTATGTTACGGATTTTCCGAATACTGGCAGGGCAGGCAACTTGCTGAAAATTGCAATTCTGCACTCTAAATACGATCTCGCACAAAATAAAACACGGAAGATGTTCACAGATAATTATTATAACCTTCACAAAGTACATAATATATCACTGTTAATCACATACATATCTCAATATTTCTGTGTATTAGTGCGTGCACCAAAATATTATTAGGTAAAACTGACTACTTTTGGTAGGTACTGTTTCTGAAATAATCACTAAACTCCTTTTTAAAACACATGAATACATGATGGTTTAATTCCGCATAATTATATCAATGCAATAAAGCTAACAAGCTTTTAGGGCCACGTGCCAATGCAGTATTGTAAAAGGCACTTGAGCCTAATGAACAGATATCGATACTGTCTCCTGGAAGATTACCTTCATGCTGCTTATAAAAGTATGATAGGCCATGTTAATACATACTACCCCAGTTTATTGCAACCTCATCAATTCTCACTTCCGCTCTCCGACGTAAATATCTTTGAAAATCTCTATTGAATATCTTTTCTTTATCTGGGAAAAGTAAAACAGCTTAAATAAACAAGTATGAAACGAAATGTGCACCTTAACGATTTCGGCCGTGGTTTTGGTTTCTTATGATTTAGGAATACCTTGAGAAATTTATTAGGAAAGTTCATAAATACATTATTGCTACCCTAGCAATAAAATTGTAGTAGCACTTACTACGGTTGGCGGGCATTTCAATGAGAAAAGTAATTATTAAACGATACCGTGTCATGTTTGTCTGGTAATAAATGTATATATCTAGTACAGATTTAGTAGATTGAAATGTATATATTTAGTACAGATTTTGTAGATTTCTTTCGTTTAACACCAAAGAAATCATACTCAATTTTCGTAACTTACATTTTCTATGTCGGCGTACATTGTCTATTCCACTAATAGAGGCGACGAGAGATTTTAGATTGCGTTTTTTGTTTTAGATATATCTGCCTATTCTATACTAATATCCTGAACCAATCGTATGATGGCCTACATGTAATCTTTGTAATTTCCTAACGCAAATACGACTCAAAACCATGCTTGAAACAACAATTCTGGTTTCAAGACTATCAGGTAAGGGGTAGAGCTAGGTTGACATAAAACCTATAAAAGCTGTTTTTAATTGATAACTCAGATTGGAGGCACAATTTAAAGTACCATGCACATTCACATAGGAGATACATTAACATACATACAAATCAATATCCTGAGAACAAATTCAACTGTTTGCCTAGTTAATGCAAACTAATTAAATTAACACTATTTATATGATCTACCTATAATAATATGCACCTTACACATAATACATTTAAAGAAATATTAAAATAATTACAATTTCCTTCTTTTGTTATCATACATGTTGTTTTATATGATCTTAGTAAGTTATCCATTATATTAATACAAATATGTAGTTGTCCAAAATCATACTTATTTAAAATGATTCCCACATAAAAGCTTACCTCATTTGGTGTGTGTGTTTGAAATGGTTTGTTTCATCCTGGGCTCGGAACAAAATACTCCACAATGCACCTCATAGATTTAAAACTTGCTACAAGGGGCAATCAAAATTATTGTAATCCATACAAGACTATAGAACACTCAAAAGACAACAATTTGTTTACTACATCTAATTCTAATATAAAAATGTTTGATGACCAGAAAGTGATGAATAATAAAATATAATTTGAGTATATGTACTATTACAAGTGGGTAACAGGAACTATAATGCCAACATTCACAGAAACTGATTATGAATACCTCTACCATCTGAACAAAGAGAGCCTTGACAAACAAGGTATACTTAAACCTACAGCAGTTTGGACCACATTTTCGACATGTTTTTAAATTGAAAGTACTTAAATGTACATCATTTCAGCCATGGATGACATCTTCTTTGGTATGTGTACCAGAGTTTCAAAATAACTTGCTAATTCATCAATGGTGACATCACATGGAGGATTCAAGGCTTGTTGAGAGCAAGATCCTACTTGACTACTCTGTTTGCATTCTGTTGCTGGTCTTGTTTCAGGTGCATTTTTCCACCATTTACTTCCATTGGTAACCTGCGATATTGCTTTATTGGACTCATTACTGCATGATATCTTTAGCTGGTTGCAGTTCTGCACAAGTGTACACAAGTTTAATGTGTCGGTACTTAATGTATGTGGTAGTGATGCATTATGTGTAATATCTATACAAGTGGAATGTCCACATTCCGTTACATCCAAGGAAACACCTTTTCCCCTTGTTTTCAAAATTTTGAGCACTGGCTCTGTTAATATTCCATTATGTTTCTTTTTAACTATTCCAAAGTTATTGTTTCTTCTTTGATTGTTGCAGGAACATTTATTTACCAAAGGTCTCTTAAACATATTATTTTTATTTTTATGTTGAGTTATGTTTTTAAATGGGTTTTCATCCTTTCTTATTCTATTAAGTTTAGTGGGCTCTATTTCCAGCCGGCCCATTTCCACTCCCAACAAAATGTCTTCTTTAGCCATTTTATAGCTGACTGTAAATAATATTATATAAAGGTAAACAAAATGATCCAGTCACAGACAGTCACAGAACATATAATATGTATAAAATATTCACTTCATCACTCTCAGCACTATGTACTCCCAGTGACAATCACAAAAGAAAGACACTTCTACAAAATAAGTTGTTATATAGTTGCTCTTCAATTTTATGACAAAACAAAACACAACATAAATGTGCTAGCCAGGCAACAGAAATTGATTAAGATGAATAAGTGGATAGATTGTTTGTGTTTTGGTATGTTGATATTTTACTGTACGAGTAAAGCAATATCACACTTGTTAATAGAGACCCTGAAACCTTAATTCAAAACAAGAGAATTCATCCGAATATCGCAGCTAAAAAGTGGAGTAAAATGTGAAACTATTACCTTGCAATAATATTACCTTTAATATATCTTTAGGAAAAACAAATTCAACCCTCTAAACTTTAAACAACACAACACATTTTTATTTTGTATCATTTATTGTGATTCCATATTAACATATTATTACAATGATGCGTAAGTGACATTGATTGTGTCATGTCATGTCATGTCATGTCATGTCATGTCTGTCAATTAAATAAAATACGGTAGGTACCAAAGAAAAACGCGTTCTGCTTTATGTTCAAACTTGGTTTTGGTTTTCAACTGCATACATTTTTATAATTCATGAAAAACAAATAATTATTGTAACAAAATATAATAAGTGACATTACGGAAGAAAGAAATTATAAGTTCGATTAGCGGTCGACTAAACACTCCGACATTTCATTTACAATATTATATTTTGTATTTTTTTTTGTGTAAAACTTGTAAAAGGTGTTCTGAAGGCACTTCATTACCTAAGTATACATAATAAATGTGAGAAAAAGCACTTTTAGTCACAATAAATGTACGGTGCTGTGAGAGCATCACCCCGAATCACTCAAACGACACACGTTCTCGCGGTGATCTATGGTAAAGAGTGATGAGCGGAGCAGCCGCGTCACACGTCTTTTCAATATTGAAATTGAAAAGACGTGTGACTTATTAAAATAGCTGTTTGAACTCACACAAAAATGTTTTTAATAGCATATCTATTCTTTATTTTAGATAAAGATATCCTCACGCCTTCCCACAAGGGTCCCCGAAGGGGTAGGCAGAGGTGTATAGGTAATACCCACACACCCACTTATTTTAATTCGATTATTTGATCGATTGAGCATAAATAAACGTTTTAACCGGCTTAAAAAGGAATATTATTCTTCTGTATAGATTAATACGAGAAATTATTTTTTGCTTAAAAGGGTATACTTCCCCGGTGGTCCGGTTACGGCCCGGCAATAAGTCAGGATCTGATGATGGGATCCCAGAAGATTCAAGGGCAGCACTCAAATTATATTCGTTTAATATTTTCGAAAACTTTGTCTGGTCTCCATTATCTCACGTTGCTGAGCTGATGATGAAAAATAGTATAAAAAGTCCTATTAAGAGGAGAAGATTCGGCTACTATTTTTGCTACTATTTATACCTTTGAGTTATTCACATGAGCTGAATATGGAAGGTTAGTTAGGAGTAAAGGGATCATTTCTTCATTCTTGAAGTTCTGTATAAACCGCTAGTTTTATTCCTCTGTGTTGTGAACCGACTTCAAAAGGGAAGGAGGCTCTCAATTCAACTGCAGATTTTTTTGTGTTACCTCATATTTTTTTTACAGGTGAACACCTAAGATTTTTTCTTGGGCGCTACCAACTTCGAAAATTACATTAATTATGAATATAATTTGAAAAAAAAAACTTTTAAGCATGTATCTGGTCTGTTTGCTTAGCGAACTAAAAATAAAAATAAATAATATTTAATAAACACGCTTTCGATGCAAATCATTTGCCTAGCTGTTTGATTAAATAGCTGAATATCATTCAAGCCGCTAGTTGAACGGCGCTGTTTAGTAAAGAGGCAAGGCGTTTGATTGAACGGGTAATTAAGCTAATTAGCTGATACTGATATTTATACTGTAGCATCACGTTCTGACAAACCACAGACTGTATTTAATTGTATTGCGTAATTTTAAATTACGTAAAGTTATATTGTATACAAAGATTAAAATGTATACTGTGTTGTATATAAGACTGACTTAGCCACAGAATATTTCCATTCTACCGAACTGACGTGACGTGACGTGACGGCCCTTGGTTTTGGTAGCATAGAATCACTCACTATTATTACTGGGAAGTGACGGCGGACGTGGTCTGGAAGCGAAGCTTAATATTGATTTTAATTCCAGTCTATAATGGAACCAAATCCTGTTTTTATTGCTGCTACAGCAAGACATACCGCTTCGGTGAGATTAAATATTTTTTCTTTACAAAATAAACCATTTCGACTAGTTTTAGTATCGCTAAAATTTTGTTTTTATTTACAGCTAATATTTCTTCATGGCCTTGGTGATACCGGGTTAGTATTTGTATATAAAAATATATCAAATATAAATACAATTATATTTAACTGACCCTTTAAATAAACACCCGTTGCTTTAGACATGGCTGGGCTAGCACTGTAGCAGCAATCAGAGGACCTCACGTTAAGGTGATATGCCCAACCGCGGCCACGATTCCAGTAACTTTGAATGCTGGTTTTCGAATGCCGTCTTGGTTCGATCTTCGAACCCTGGATGCAACAGCGCCAGAAGATGAAGAAGGAATAATGAGAGCCACGACTCTGATACATGGATTGATAGCTGATGAAGTAAAAGTAAGTCTGATTCTAAATTTTCTATCACATAGTGTTCAATCTTATATGGTGAAATAAAGTATTTAGGCGAAATCAAAGCTTACATTTTATAAGTCAATTCCATTCAAGAAAAAAAATAAGATACAGAATTTAATTTTTAATTACTCATTGTAAATTTTGCAGCATCTTCTTTTTATATGTTCATGTCTTAAGTAATAGGCCTTCAGATGAATATGATGTTCTACATGAATATACATACATACATATCATCACGCCATTTCCCTGACAGGGTAGGCAGAGAGTATAGAGTGCCAGTTCTCTCTAGACTTACATACCTCTTTCGCTTAGTGTACATATATATACATTCATATATGTATTACATTTGTTACATAATGTGTTAAAATGTGTAGTATTGTATTGCATTAAAATGTGATAATAATTAAAAGATAACCTCCAATAGGTTATCTTTTTCATTCATTAATTATTTGCTTTAATAAATTTTAATTAATTTCAATCTTCCTGTAAATGGGTCATTTAATGACCTTACAATACAAAATGATGTACTACTTACATACATACCATCACTCTGTATCTCCCGCTGAGTAGATATGAGTGTCAGTTCTCTCTAAACGTCCATAGGCGGCAGCAACAGCTTACCATCAGGTGGCCCGCGTGCTTGGTTGTCACCCAAGCTGTTCTCTTTATTCTCAATCTTCATTGTGGATTCATTCTAGGACCTATCATTAGGCATTACACACATTTTTGAAAGGAGTAATCTCACCTGCATTTATTTAGATTTCATACTTCCTCTGATATATCCATAATTTGCTGTACAATAATGTGGAAACCAATATTGTGTTGTATGCAGCTATTCAACTTTTTATTTAAGTTTGTACATACTAAAAGGTCAAATTTATATATGAACTGGCTGTGCATGTGTAATTAGAGCCGTGGTGGCCGAGTGTTTCGAGCAGTTGCCTGCGACACAAAGTTCGCAAGTTCGAATCCCGACTGTACCAATGAGTTTTTCTGAACTTGAGTACAGTGATTAGTCACACCACGTGCTTTACGGTGAAGGAAAACATCGAGAGGAAACTTGCATACGTCTGAGAAGAAATTCAAAGGCGTATGTATAGTCGTGCTTGACGTCGTACGTAACGGCGATGGACTCGCCATCTGTCACCTTGGCACCTGATATACCTCTGGCGGAAAGTGGGTGTGTGGGAATTACCTACACACCTCTGCCTACCCCTTCGGGAACCCTTGTGGGAAGGCGTGAGGATTAATTTAAGAAAGAATTAAATATGTACTGTGTATACATCCATGTGCATTTAGGGAAAAGTGGTTATTTTAATATTACATACAGACACCAATCCAATATGACCTTACTTTTGTTTTATAATGTAAATTATTATATAATATCCTCTTGCCTTCCCACAAGTGTTGGTCATCCCAAAAGTGTATAGGTACTGTCCACATAGCCAATTTCCGCCAGAGATATATTTAAGGTGCTAATGTGACGCTGGCGTGACCGTCGCCGTTATTCAAGCACGACTTTACATACGCCTTTAATTTTCTTCTCAAACATATATAGATTTCCTCTCAATGTTTTCCTTCACCGTAGCTTGTGGTGTGACTAATCATTGTACTTAAGCTAGAATAAAATCATGGGTATTTGTATTGCAAGCAATTCTAACCACTAGGCCACCACAGCTTTGTAAATTCTTAATCTATTGAACTTAACATTTGTTGACAAGTTCTGTCATATTAATCAGCTTATAATTTATACATTATTATGAAATGAATTATTGACTAATTAATAATGATTGAACAAATTATGCACATTATGTGCATATGATATTATGTCTTTAAGTTTATAAAACGAAAATATGGAACAATAGTAAATAATAGTAATAACAAAAGTCAACCCAATTCATTCCAATGATTCTAATTGGGTTCTATCAAATATATATCACGCCTTCCAACAAGGGGTCAGCAGAGGTGTGAAGTGCCGGCTCACCCATTTTACTGGTTGATCCATAAAAATATATATATATCTATAATAAATAATAATATCCTCACGCCTTCCCACAAGTGTCCCCGAAGGGGTAGGCAGAGGTGTATAGGTAATACTCACACACGCACTTTCCGCCAGAGGTATATTAGGTGCCAACGTGATAGATGGCGAGTCCATCGCCGTTACTCAAGCACGACTATACATACGCCTTTGAATTACTTCTCAGATGTATGCAGGTTTCCTCTCGATGTTTTCCTTCACCGCAAAGCTCGTGGTGTGACTAATCACTGTACTTTCTACAGAATTCAGAAAAAACTCATTGGTACAGTCGGGATTCGAACTTGCGACCTTTGCGTCGCAGGCAACTGCTCAAACCACTCGGCCACCACGGCTCTCAATATATATATTATATCTTATTGTAAAATTGTAACACACTGCTTACAATTTAACGTTTTATTTTTGTAGATTATAATTTATCAAGAGTCTAATTGTCAACTGTCCGAAGGCTGTCCCTGATTGGTCGGCTTTACCTGGTAGGTCGTTCTGTGTCCATAGAGTTTGGAATGCAACACAGGTGTCAGTCAGTCAGTCAGACAGTATTTTCTCCACAAATTAAAATTAAATTATTTTTTCATCGGCACTTGGGTACATTATTATTATACAATTGTTAATAGTTCCTACTACTAACATTTGTAAGTAAGCCTGCAACACAAAGATGCAAGTTCGAATCCTGACTGAATGAATAAGTTTTTCTGAACTTAAGTACAGTGATTATAGTTACACCACGAGCTTGTGTTACGGTTCACAATCACACACAGATTATAATATAACGTTACTTACAATTTAACTGTGACATATATAAGATAAAGAGCAGTAATCAGTTTTAAGCTCTAACTTTGGACTCTATCTTTTGTTCATAGGCTGGTATTCCAGCCAGCCGTGTGCTCGTGGGCGGCTTCTCGCAAGGGGGAGCTCTGGCGCTTCATGCCGCCCTTACATATCCCGAGCGCCTAGCCGGCGTGATCTCACTGTCCTGCTGGCTGCCAAGACACGCTCACTTCCCTGATGCTGTCAAGGCCCCATTAGATTTACCGGTATGTTTAACAATTGCAACTTTGTATGACTGTAATTTTTTTTATTTCATAAGTCTATAGAGATGGTTCCTTAGTGTTTTACGACAATTCTAGATATTCCTGCGGTTTCATCTACCTCTACTGATAATCATATACAATGGCTAATGGCATGGCGAAAAACAAACTCTTGATAGTCGTGTGTGCGTTTGGCTATATTCTAAAATTCGTCAGATTAAATATAATTTTTGTTTTATTTTATTGGTTTTGGTTGTCAATTGGTTCATATGATATATCTTATTATGCGTAATTGCCATAAAATAAGTTGTTTTTTGTAAATTGTACATCTACAATATATATTTATCGTTTTCAAATTACAATTCAAATTTGCTTCCAAGACGTGACGCGTCTAGAAGACGTCATGCCGTCGAAAACACATCGGAACCGTCAGCTGTTATTGTGTAGGGAGCCCTAGCGGGGATTTCGGGATTTACTAAAGCGCGGCAGATTAATATACAGGGGGATACCTTGTACCCGGTTAACTACCTCCACCAAACTTGAGCCCCATATATAAGGCCGCCCGTGAAGGATACAGGATCAGAACTTTGCTGCCCTCCCCTTTCTTTACGTCACTCTTTAATTGTCAGATTAGTGGAATATACGCTTTTTAGGATGTAATTAACCCTACCTTAATCTGACACGCTTGAGTATGTCAAAATTCAAAATGGCGAATTTTTATTGCACATTCGTCACATCGACATCGTCAGATTAGTGAATGAAAGCTTTTTTTCTGGTGTACTTGACACTCCCTCAGAAAATCTGAAGCGCTCGGTTAATTGATTTTTTACATATTTAAAAACCTATAGCCGCTTTCCCCACCGATGAAATGGTATATATAACAATTTTTTCTTCTTATTATCTAAGTTTTGCAACTCAATAGGTTATGACGCTCGAGTAAATCCCCATTTAGCATCGTGGGCTCCCCTACTATTAGTTATATTATAAATATAAATGAATCGCTCGTATTACAAGTATGTACTGTAGATTCGTACGATACAGGCTAGGCATTAGCCTCGAAAGTGTATTAATGTGTGAAGTGAACCGTATTTGTTCATCAACTATAAACAGGGACTTTGGATGCAAAAACACTTAATGAGATATCAATCATCAGATTAATTGCTAGTTTTTAACAGTACAGCCTTTAATTCTCCCGCTTAACAGTCAAAAGACGCTCCAGCTTATTTTCTATCTCCGATAACGAATGGCGGCCGTTCTGTCGTTACCCAACCAATTTACTCGCTTGTGATTGGTCGTTGAAGATTGACAGTATCTCGACCAATCATAAGAGGAAGATTACGAAAGTAATAATCGATAGATTTAAATATTTATAACATATCGTCACATCCACGGCAAACTTACGAAACTGCCTTTTTTGGTAAAATCGGTATTTTATAAAAATCTGTTCTTCATATCGGACTACACCCCGTGGCAAACTTACGTATTTCTATCACTAACGGTTACAGAATTCATGTTGTCCGAATCGATATTTTACGCTAATACACCCATAGTAAACCTACCAAATTGACATACGATATTTTAGCGTGGCAGAATTTAAGGAGGTTGAAGCAAAATGTGCCATTGTCAACTTCCGAATCTGACATATTCGTAAATTTACATTGGTGACAAATATTATTCGAATGTATGAAGTAACAATAGCCAATACGCGAATTTGGCATATTCGTTAATTTACTATGGTCTCTAACATCAATATGTGGGTAAAGTAACTACAGCAAATACGCGAATTTGACACATTCGTGAAGTTACAATGGCATAATATCTATATGTGGGTAACGGTGACCTAAACCAAATATGCGAATCTCACATATTCGTGATACAGTGGTATCAATGCATTATTAATAAGTGAAATAACTTACGGCAAATGTACAAATCTGACGTGTTTTAATAATCGAATTTTAATAACTATTTTTTTGTACTATTAATTATCATATATATATATATATTATCAAGAGAAGATCATCACAGTAGAAGTCCCTTTGGATAATATTTTTTATTTTAGGGTTGTCACATTCTTCGCCAATCTGCCAAATGCATCTGGTGCTTAGAAAACTAGCACTAGAAAAACCATAGGTAATAGTATTTAATTTTAGAGTAAGAAGAGGTTCATTTTCATTTTCACGCCACAGTATGAGTAATAGGCTACGGTCAGACTCTCTTACTAGGATCAGCCTATACATTTTCTCAATGTCCCCTGACAAGACATATTTGTATTGGCGAAAACGTACTAGGATGTTAAATAAGGAATCTTGTATAGTAGGGCCTACCATTTGGAGGTCATTAACCGATATACCTGAGGTAGTGGGTTCGGAAGCATTAAAAACTACTCTTAGCTTAGTAGTTGCGCTCTTTTCTCTCATTACCGGATGATGAGGAAGAAAATAGGAATTAGGCAATATTTGATTTGACTCTGAAAGATGGCCGAGTTCATAGTACTCCTGAATAAATTGAGAGTATAGCTTTTTAAGCTCAGGGTTTTTTCTAAAACGAGCTTCTAAACTAAGAAACCGCTTTTTAGCTATGTGGTAGGATTCTCCTAGACAGTCTAATTCGTCTTTAAGTGGGATACCTACACAAAAACGACCATTACTTTCTCGGCGAGTGGTGGAAATGTAGTGCTTTTCGCAAAGCTTTTCTTCCTCTGAATACTCGTAGGCTTGGATTTGAGGAACACTTTCGAGTTCCCAGAATTTGGCTAACTCTTGATCGAGATTAGAATTTTCTTGATTTAATATAAAATTGCATATAGTAGGTTAATTAGGAGTGACTTGAACTGAAGTAGTGGGAATAGGCCCGGCGATGAGCCATCCGAGCTTAGAGCTCCGAAGGTTAGGGTTATTAGCCCCTAAAGAGTGCTGTTTAGTACCTATTAAATCCCAAAATAGGTCAGCCCCTATGAGCATATCTATAGGGGATGATTCATTGAAGCTGGGGTCCGCTACTTCAAAGTCTGTTAGGTTTAGTTGACTTATGTCAAAGGAAACTTTAGGCAACTTTTCTGTTATTGTTTTTAGAACTAAACAAAACATTGATACATTATATGTAGAAGTATTAGATTGGAGTTGGAGAGCGCAGCGATCTGGGCTCAAGTTTAGGGGGTTGTTACCGATAGAAACAATACTGACATTTGATGGCTGAGGAGTCAAGTTGAGTCTTTGCTTTACACTCTCAGTGATAAAGGACGATTGGCTCCCGCTGTCAAGTAGAGCTCGAATGGCAATAGTTACACTGGTAATTGGATTTGATAGACGCACCTTGGCGGTACACAATAAAACTTCAATCGTGGACAAAGCGGCCATAGCGATAGAAGAGGTACTAGGATTAGAATTAGTTTGGTTATTGGGGAATGTATGTAACAATTAATTGTGTCTCAGTCTGCATGAACGACATGAGCCCGGAAGCTTACAAGTTTGAGCGTTGTGACCGGGCCGGAGACAGTTTGGACATACATTTAGTGATGCAACTATGGAGTTCCTATCTTCTGGAGTTTTAGACTTGAATGAGGTGCATTCATAGAGGCGATGACTGCCCTGGCACATGGCACATTCAAAATTAGGCTTAGAAGAAGGAGTAGTCTCCTTAGAAGATGCAAAACAAGACTTAGACTGTATCTTAGGCGGAAGTGTATAGGGAACATGTTAAGGCTTGTCTAAACGGTCAATTTTATTTCGATTGACTGTTTCGAGGACGTCTGCACGGTTCTTTAAAAAGGAAAAGAAGTCATTTAGACAAGGTATGTCGGATAATGTATTCCTATGCTCCTCCCATTTAAAATTAGTACTGTTTTATAACTTTGCCGATAGGATATAAATAATTAGAATAATGGCGCTAATGAATCTAAATAGGTTTTAAATTTGGTTACGCGTCTCTTAATAGAACCGCGCTTAAGATTTTAATTCTTTAAGTTTTGAAGCCAGATGCTGAGGAAGCAGAGGAAGTTTGATCATTATTAAAATAAATATTTACTGGACTTTTTGTATGAAAGAACAGCTTTCGTTTATTTACCAATGTCCAAATTGGATATTTTTCTTTTGTTACTTACGAAAGTGGTAGTTTCGTAAGTATACCAATGTCTAAATTAAATATTTTTTGTAATCACTTACGAAAGTGGTACTTTCGTAAGATTACCCCGGTCTAAATAAATATCTATTAATTTCCGTCTATGATGAGCAAAGTTACGAATGTGCTTTTATTTCTGATCCTTGTAAAGTATTTAATATCCGTTTATTAAATCTTAAAAATGCTTCATTTTTAAAACCAACTGTACCAAAATAACGATTTCACAATTACATTAGAAAAGAGAAAAATGTTTTTATATCTTCAAAACGTCGTCCTGAAAAATTCAAATTTAGCAGATTCGGAAGTTTACCGTGGATGTGACGATATGCTTATGAAGTAGATACCTATATGTACATTTTATACTTACAATACAAAGAAGTTCAAAAATGGCGGAAGTCGGTGTTGAACGCAAAAAAATTGTTTAACATACTGTGAACATTTTATGCAAATTACTGCCATTTGATAAGTTAAATCAATGATTCCACGTTGAATTCAACTTCATGATACAAAAGAGAAATAAGGTATCGATTCAATTAAACATCCGACGAGCCTAATAAAATTTCAAGTAAATTGTCACTGAGCCTATGGAATGGAATGACAGCAACAACAACAACTTAGCGATTACACTGACTGTCATAAGGATAGTTTTATTAGCCAAATTGAACTTCTGAAAATATAATAAGCTATTTTTTTTATTATAAATTATGTAGTTTTCAGTTACCTATTTATAATTATTTAATTTAATTTCTAAACATTTCTAATATCATGATTAATCAATAGAAACTCCAATCTATCTAGTTTATTCTTAGTGGACGGACACAATACTTCTTTTCAACCATTTTAGATTTCAGGAAAAAATTGGAAATTCACTATTTTGTACTATCACGGAAGCAATTTGCATTGCTAGCTTAAAATGTAATTGGCAAAATTATTAATTGGCTTAAAATGTAAATGAAATGTCTGTTCGTTTTAATGTTCATTGTTTCAGTGTCTAAAATATTCAGTTTTCTAATTACTGGATTAACATTGAAAGAAGAGGGGTTAATTAAAGTCATGCTTGCATACTAACCTTTATTTAGCGGTTTTTTTCTACAAAACCAATTGTTAATGTTATTTGTTTCAAATTACAGATTTTCCAAGCACACGGAGATTGTGACCCTGTTGTACCATTCAAGTGGGGACAGATGACTGCATCTTTTCTTAAAACTTTTATGAAAAATATCGAGTTCGTATCATATCAGGGACTCACGCACAGTTCTTCTGAGGCTGAACTCAAGGACATGCGTGTTTTTATAGAAAAGTATCTGCCGGCTACTAAGTAATTGTAGCCACTACGTATGTACCTGTAGAACAAGTACAACTATCTTCATTTAAGATATTCCCTAGAATGTGTAATTAGCAAACACTACTTTAATCATTAGTTTTGAATTGATAAAATATTCTGTACTTGCTTCTTATGATGGGTCCATCGATGAGGTCAAGGTGATAGACATTATTAGATTAATTAAATATAACACACAGAACACAGAGGCTAAACAGTTCTGGTAAGCCATAAACGGACGCCTAGATAATCATTTCATCATTCACCTAATCTATTTTATTGTAATTTAATATTTGTTGAAATGAATTAAATCAATAATAAAATAAGTTGTGTTTTATCGTAAGTGTATTTGTAGTTATGCTACTACTGATTATATTTGCACGCGAAACATATTCTGTGAATGTTTTTCTATACGTACTAGTGTTCGTAGTCACTTTTATCAGTCTCGTGAACAATAATTCTTCTCCCTCCGTCGGAAAAGCATATAAAGACGCCATTTATGTATTCGTATAATGTTTTGGAAGATATGTAAGTGGATGGTGTAACTGTGAGATATAAAAACAGGGTTACCAACTTAGGGGTTTTCCCCCCAAATTTTGGGGGAAAAAAAGTGGGATGGGATTTTTTTAGGTGTTTTATTTTTAGGGGTATTTTTGGGGATTTTTATGACTTCAAATATTTATTTTTTTCAATTGCCAAGTTAAGCAAAATTAAGGTGTACAAGTTGTCGAAAACAATTATTATTAATTATTTTACCTGATTCATTATAACGTTCATCTGAAAGTCAAGCATTAAAATGCATGGCTAAAGAAAAAAGAAAATACTGTAAAAAATATACCAAGACGTGGGAAACGGATCCAGACTTGAAAGGTCATTTAGATTAACAATCACATTACATTTAGAGTCTGAATCTAAATGACGAAATATTTTTTTGTATCATAAACAAAAATATGAATAATAGTGATCAGATATCAGGCTCCGAAGCACCAAATTATGTTCAGGTAATCCAGCTTCGTGGTACCAAATTGTGTTTGCGTGACCTGGCTTCGCGGGATTACCTATTGTTTGAATTTTTGATTTGTAGGTCCAATAGGTGTAGATTATTTTTAATGTAATATTTATGTAAAAAATATTTTTTTATAACAAATTTTTTTAGGGGGATTTCCCTAGTAATGTAGGGATTTTAGGGGTTTTGATTTTGGCTTTAGGGGGATACATTTTTGAGAGTTGGGAGCACTGTATAAAAAAAGGTTAGTCTATACAGTCGCCAACTGGTCACCCTGCGATCGAGTTGTGCATAATATTACATATATATTTCTCTGTTTATCTCCGGTCAAACATTATAGGTAATAGCTATTGTAAATTATGTTCTACTTACATTTATATTACATAAGATTTAATATACCTCTGGCGGAAAGTGGGTGTGTGGGTATTTCCTGTACACCTCTGCCTACCCCTTCGGGGACCCTTGTGGGAAGGCGTGAGGATATATTATTATTATTATTAAGATTTAATTGTTAAAATAAAAGTCCATTTACGCTATTAGCTTTCTTTTATTAATAACTGTCAGGATTGACGATTGCACAGTGGTGTACTTATAGAAACAGTACAACCAATATACATAAAGTCCGGGAGGTAGCGTTGCAAATATAAAAGTCATAGTAAGCCGCTAGTATTTACATGGATAGCTGAGCTAATATTTACATGGATAGCTGAGCTAATATTTACATCGATAGTTGATCTTATATGACTAATTAAGGAACCGACCGTCAGCTACTCAAGTAGCGGTGGGTGCTGGTGTAGGAGGCTGCGAAAGACGTAAAAAAAAATTAAGCAATAGTATGCCGGCAAATTTTTTTTTTTTTTCATAAATAGTTAAGATCATTCTGAACTGAAAAAAATCGTCAGCTGCATAGTGGAGGGGGATTATACGTCAGCAGCAGCAAAAAACGCAGCAGTAAAATAATGTATTACGCCAGATGAAATTTTACTACGTGATTGCTTATGAATAAAAATAATGAAGAGTACGTAAACAACAATCAGCTGATTGTGTAGTGGTAGAAAGACCGTCAGCTGACCCAGTAAAGATATAAAATATTGGAGCATTGCTGTTATGCTGTTTCCTTTAAAATATTTTTTTTATATAGATTCTTGCCTTGCTTTAACCCATAACACGACCTTCGGTCTACCTAAGCCTCCCCCCAAAATTTTAAAGCAACAGAACCTATACAATCAGTTTCGGTTCTCCTCGTCGACCGAACGGACGCAAGTCAAAATATTTCGACAATTCAACCGTTTTGTGTGTTCTGTGGCAAAAGAAAATGAAACATTTTATGACTTCCCATTTTGGGGATTCATCTGAAAAAGCCACCCCTACCTCGCTGCCAGGAAACCTGTCACTCAAGAACTTACGCGACCTAGGAGGAACGCCGAGAGTCGCCGTGAAACCATTCGCATGATTTTACCGCAGGGTCCTGTGAAGGGCCACTGTGTTGAGGAGGGCTTCATCAAGACAGACAGAAAAAGAAGCCCAATTGTCGTAATCAGTGCGGAAAATCAACCGGATCGAAGATCCTGTTATGTCCAGCCATCCCGTCAACGCCGCTGTACATGTCCCGCCTACACCAGTGGAGAGGGAACCAGGATGTCGTGGAGTATATCCTCGTAAAGACCAAACTCTATCCGAGGCTCGAGCGGTTGGAGTCTCACCATAGTATGAATTTTCTTCATTCTTTTGTGGTAAGAGTTCCGACCGACCAGTTGTCGACCTTCACCCAGGAGGGATTTGGCCAAAAGGTGTAATGTTCCGGCGATTTCGAGGCTGGATACGCAACACTCTGAGCCTCCGTGTGAATTAGTCTTACTACTAAAACTACGCCAGCATTTACTTTAGGGGCCACACTCACCTTCAAGACCCTTTTCAATTATCTCGCACTGCAGTCAGTGACATATTTCTCATCTTTTGAAAATATGAGTACTCATCAGTCACAGTCAGTTTAACGGCGAAAATATTGGCAGTATGGGGTTGTCGTCAGTGACACTTTCTTTGAGCTTGGATATTTCTGGTAGCCTAATTTTGATGATTAACATGTTCATTTACAGATGCTAGAGAAGAGAATTGAGCTTAGAAACCCGATCAAGATGAAGAGAATGATTTCCTACAGGACAGTTCGGATGACGATTCACCAGAGAACGATCACGATAGCTATACCATCTTTATTCATTATTCCTCTTTAAATTGGTTAATGTTCATTTAATTTTAAACTCGCATGCATTTGTTTTCAAATTAAAACAAGAAAAAATATTCCGTTAAAAATTATGTGCATTGCTCGAAAAATCTGTATTTTTACTGCGTTAGCTGACCATCATTTCACTGCTATACACGCAGCTGATTGTTGTTTTCGTACTTTTGATTATTTATAAAATCAGGTAGTTAAATTTCATCCGGCATAATATATTTTAAGTTCATGCTCTTCAGTCTGACGCATAATTCCCGTCCACGATGCAGCTGACATTTTTTTTTAGCTCGGTATGATCACAACTATTTATGAAAAAAGTTTCAGCCGGCGTACTTAATTTTTTTTTCCACTTCTGCAGCCTCCCAATTCCACAACTACTGCGGGTGCGCCAGCTGACGCTTGATTGAGTTATAAGCATGCTATGGTTACTTAGAAGAATAAGAAATATTTTTTTTTACGCCATCTAAAAGTTTTTAGTACTTGGTTAGAACTAAAAATACAATGTGGCTATATATAAATTATGTAATTTTCAGTATCTTTAGTATTATTATTACTTTTTCTTTTAACATCGTATTGGTTATAGACTGTAAGGATGTTAATATGATTGTGTATAAATAGATAACTAAATAAATAAAATAAAAATAATGATGAATTTTTTTTCCCCACAAAGTATAATGATTATAGCAACACTAATTTCATTTAAAAATGTCAACGCATGTGTTGCAGTTGCTTGTTATAAGCTCATATTTTGCAATAAAGATATAATTATTTTACAATTCGCAAGTGCATCTGGTATCAACTGAGCTGAGTTAAGCTTCTGTTCCTCCGTATCCCCATGCCGCGGTATAATTATATATTCCGCACGTCCATGATGTGCTTACTCCTCCGGGTCGCGATGTTGTGATTGTGATTCGTCTAAACTATCTGTGTAGCTTGAACCCATAATTGTTAAAAGTGAACAGTGCCCTTCAGTCATGTCGTAATTGCTGCCAAAAAGTCGACAACATTCTCACTGACAAAACAACCTTTTAGGATGCTAACAACAATGAGGTTTTATCTATAGAGACGTTATACTCCTTGAATATGAAGTATAAACATGGCAAATTTTATGCTATACCTGCATATAGCTACAATACACAACTCACACAACGGCATTAAGCACACTGATGAGATTAAAAGAACACGAAGTATATGAATCCTAGTTGTCAGAAAGGGATTACAGCACAGCCACGTGCCAATATGTCGAGCTCTAATCGTTCTCTCTTTCGCTCTTAAACGTAACGCGCTACTTGTCTCGTTCGCGCGAGTGACGCAGTGGCATCTTCGCAGGAGTTATTCAGATTAAAATTTAATGATATATTTTCGTATTTTTGATAGACAAAACAAATTTACATTACTTACAAATGAAAAGACACATCCTTCTTGTTTTTTTACACTCGTCCAGTATATGTTCTGCAGTTTCTAAGCACCTAAGAAGACATTTTTCCTAAATGCTGAATAAGTGCTACGACGTTGCCAGTCAAGCTGCGACTAAGTTGACTCAAGCCAACTGGCTTGTGTTGAGTTAGCCAAGCCGAGCGCGGTAAGACGTATCTATTCTTTTTTACATCAATGGCTAACAACCTAAAGAAAGGATCAAGTCCAAACATAAGGGTAAAAAGAAGAAAAGGAAAAATATTTCCATGTATTATTTGAATAAATGTATATAAATATCTGCACGTTATGTTTTATTTCCAAACCTCGTATAATTCAAACAAAAGTTTACTATTAGCTAGTTACGTACCTACCTACCTAATTGTAAAATTTTACCTACAAATAAAATTTAAATTAAGCAAATAACCCTATTCCAAGCCTACAAATTGAGAGAGCATACCTCGACTTCCGGTGTGAACACGTCATACTTAGCCTCCCCTTGTGTATTGGTAGCAGCTCCTTCCTGTGTATTTTAATAATTTATTCTCAACCATCAGCAGCCAGGCGCGAAGGCGCGCTAGCATCATTAGAGCTCAAAGTTGTTTTTATTGAGCAGAAGCCTTCCTCAGCCAGGTCCATTCCATGAGTTTGCATAAGAACGGTATATTGGACTTGCGCCTTAGCTATGAGTGCGTCCCATAGTTTGCATAGCGACATATGCTCCGGTCACAGTATGAGGTGTACTGGTGACAATTGAAGGCCACGAGCCTTAGCTATGAGTGCGTCCCATAGTTTGCATGGGGACGATATGTCCCGGCCACAGTATGAAATGTACTGGTGGCAATTGAAGGCCATCCGCCCTAGCTATGAGTGCGTCCCATAGTTTGCATGAGGGCGATATGTTCCGGCCACAGTATGAGATGTACTGGTGGCAATTGAAGGCCATCCGCCCTAGCTATGAGTGCGTCCCATAGTTTGCATGAGGGTGATATGTTCCGGCCACAGTATGAGATGTACTGGTGGCAATGGAAGGCTGATATAGACGGGAGAATTGAGGAATTATATATTGCTTAATTCCTGAAAGAAAGCTTAACTAAGATTAATGCCTGAAAGAAAGCTTAAGTATTAAGATCAATATCTGAAAAAGAGCTTATGTACTAAGGTTAATATGCGAATAAAAATAAATGTCTATTAAGCAGACAGCAATAAAAACTAGGCTTGGAATAGGGTTATTTGCTTAATTTAAATTTTATTTGTAGGTAAAACTTTACAATTAAGCTGTTTGAACCCTATTCCAAGCCTACAAATTGAGAAGTGTTTGTTTTCGGCTGCTGATATAATAACGCCAATGTGATAAAAATTAAAGATTGTAAGGTTCAATATCAGTCTCCGCGTTCATAATAAGAATAATAATAAGACCTTCACGCCTTTCCACAAGGGTCCACGAAGGGGTAGGCAGAGGTGTATAGGTTGCACCCACACACCCACTTCCCGCCAGAGATATATTACAGTCTACGCGTTCATATGTATATATATTAATACACCTGTAGATCATGTACAAATTATGAATACAAAAAGCTAGCTAAGTCTGTAAGTATATCAAATGGAATTATTCCCACGCTACCGAAGGGTTAGGCAGAGGCGTATAGGTAAAGTAGTACCCATAAAGTATATAGTCCATCGCCATCACTCAAGTAAGACTATACATATGGCTTTGGATTGCTTGACACATGCAGATTACCCCCTAACGGAATTTAAATATCCAGGAGTATAAGAGAATCATGCCAGATTTTTATTAGATAATAATATTTCCTCTCCTATCAGGAGACGATAAAGACATTACTTTCCTAAACCAGTACACTGAGTGTAAAGTTTGTATGTTTTCAGTGTTATGTTTTGTTAGTCTAGGAAGCAAACTCCGGGTAAGAGATTAAGGAGCCTTTCTCGAGCTCACCGATTGAAAAAATAATAATAATATAAATAGAGTATTTGATGAAGTTAAATCGTACCTTCACCGGTTTATAATACTTTAAATGATAACACATTATAGATATGTAACTGATAGTAGACAATATAGTGAAACCACCAGAGACCGTGAAAGTAGTGGGTAAATCACGATATTCGAATGTACAGAGTTCAGCTGAATGCATTGACGTAAGATCCCGTAAATCCGGGGACATATATTGTAGTACCACCAGAGTAGATAGATGGAGTTTTTGATACAATACGATGCAATAAAGATCTATTTTGGGTATCAAATGTAAAGATTTCTTGTCATTGAATTTGAGAGTCATTTGTCAACCGTGAAATATCAATTTGCCTCGGTATTGGACCACCCATAATATGATATAGTTATGCAATCATGGAGACTATCAAAGCGTCAGAATTGGAAGGGAACATACTCTAACGCGAAAATCGTCAAAACGTCAATATATGAACCTAGTTAGTTAATAGTTTCACCGATTAACAGTATTAACGATAACAGATATTATTGGGGGCACATTCCGCATATTAGATGTACAAGAGTACATTTTAATACTTGGCTCATGAGCATAGTATCTAAAACATTACAGTTTAGCTCCCAAATTTCATTAGTCCAAAACATATGGTCAGGTCGTTTTATAAGTCTAGGTTGGGAGACCCCAAACTAGCATTGATGCATACATCCTTAAAAGCCTTAGCGTAAGAGGCAACTCGGAGTGTGTCGAAGAAAAATTTGTGTGCATTCTTTATACACCACTTTAGTACCCACCGGAGAAAAATTTCGGTATTTTAAATTCTGACCAAAGATAATGTAGTAGCTGAGGACTGTATGAAAACAATTGTCGGTTATATGCGATTTCAGGAGACCACTACTCTTTAAATGCCGAGTGGGGATTTTATTTGGCGAGGAAAGATAACTGTCGCTATATAAAAATATTTGGATATTACCAACAAGATTTACTATATCTTCTGGAAAATTTTCTCGCTGGTCCAAGGTTCTCACATTGAATCCTACTCGTACTTCCTGCGAAGGAGGAAGGAAGAAGGAGGTGCAGTGTGCACCCCCTAGTAGTCTAATATTTAATTGTTCAGATTTGCCAGGCAAGGTTGTAGGTTCACTGAGAGTGTAAGCCCTTTTAAAAGAATTTGGCAGACCAACTTGTGAGATTTGCAAACATATCCTGGTATAGGAAAAAGTATATGAAGACATAATCGGTGCGCGAAAATATTAGTCTTATATATATATTTTCACTAGACTAATTCGGTAGGAGATGAAACGAGATCTCGAACATGTTTGTGGTAAACAAGCTTGTGTGTTTACTTTAATATGTAATCGGATACACAGATTAGAAAGTTATTTCGCCGCACGGCCCGCACGTGTATGCTTGGTCCCCTTTGGAACTAGGAATATGTAGAACAAAGCTTGGGTGGCTAGAACCGATTCCAATACGCCCTGTTCTATCTATTATTTTCCGAATTTTTGGCTCCGTACTGATACTGCGGTGTATATGAAAACGTTCGAAACACGGCAACGGCAGAGCTTATTAGTGAGAACCTCTGCAATAATTAATATATAAAACATAAATAATAGTGTAAGTGGCATTGGCCGTTCTAATATGAAATATAAATAAATAACTAGGCCAGTTTGCCGCTTGAAAAGTGTGCTAGTCATTTTAAATGTCGCTGTAAAATGTCGTGCTTGGCGGTTTTTATATTGTGTATTGACGCAACATATACATCACACTTACGATTGCGACCCTGCAAGGGGAAGGCTGCCTAGGGCTGCTTGTAGAAGCAGTAGCGTAGCCGCGTACTGGATTAATTACATGTCTTCTTGGTTCTGCGTTGTGCGCAAAAGTTATCATTTGCAGCTCTGCGAAGTAAAAGTAGCATTAGGACTGATTGTAGATACAGCAATACGGCTACGTTGCGGGTTAGAGACGATTCTCCTTAGTTCCGCCCTTAGCGCAACGGTTGAACGCAGTCCGCAGAGAACCTTTTCGGTGGCATCATTCGATTGTGATCCTACAAAGGGAAGGCTCCAAAGAGTTGGTTATAGAAGCAGCGGCGGGGCCGCGTGCTGCATTAAAGATGAGTTTTCTTGGTCCTACTCTTTGCGCAAGAGTTCCAAGTTTGCAGCTCTGTGAAGCGAAAGCTGCGTTAGGACTGGCTGTATAACAGCGAATCGGCCAACGTTGTGTGTTAGAAATAACACAATTTTTCTTGCCGCAACTCACGCATGGGTGGAGTGCGATCTGAAAGAAACCTTCTCAGTGCCACCATTCCCGGATACTTTTCAGTGCAGCCCAGCCGAGAGGTAAAAACTATAAGCCTTGAAGACCTTTTCATTCTCGGAATTGTGGAGCATTAGCCACTACTGCCGAGGTCTTTATTTAGATCTTCACGAAAGGGATCCCGTGGGGGTACCTGAAGGGGTACACAGGAGTGGGCAGCATCTATACAACCATTTTAAGTGATATAATACAGGCAACGTGACAAATGGAGAGTCCATCGTCATCTCTCAATCACGACTTTGGTTTTTTATAACTATCTGTAATTACCATTAATAGTGTATACAGTTTTAATTAAAGTGAAATAACTAAATACGTCCTTAGTTTCTACTCAAACTTATGCAGGATTCTTCTTGATGTTTTCATTTACCGTAAGGCTCGTAAATGAATACAGGTATTGTTTAAACATATAAGTTACATTCATGGATATCTGACATAAAATAAAATCGATCAGCCACAATGCAATTTAAATAGAGCTACAGCATGGGTAGCCGAGATTTAAGCAAGTATCGAATTAAGGGCAGTCACTTGCTTAATTAAGTGCAAAACGAGGGTAGCGGAAGACTTTGTTTTGCACTAATCACCATTATGTGATAACGGGTGTTAATAATTATTGCCATAATAGACAAATAGTTGTCCAAATCGCAGTTATCATGCATGACTTGACGGGATTAAGAAAATGGTAAGATTGACTGACCTGACACCATAGTACTTACGCTCGTGGCGTGATATACTACTTTTTTCCAACTATTTCGCTTATCTTTGCGCTTACGTTCCCGGCGACCACACGACGCGTTGAAAAGCCGACGACGATCCAGGGGAGGACGAGGGCTTGGGACAAGCTTGTATAGACAAGAATACAGCTATGCAGCCCCGTATTTTCGTGTTACACCAACGGGTCGAAAAACGCCAATGATGCTAGCGCGCCTTCGCGCCTGGCTGCTGATGGTTGAGAATAAATTATTAAAATACACAGGAAGGAGCTGCTACCAATACACAAGGGGAGGCTAAGTATGACGTGTTCACACCGGAAGTCGAGGTATGCTCTCTCAATTTGTAGGCTTGGAATAGGGTTCAAACAGCTTAATTAATAAAGTTATTATGGCTATAGCTATATACTTACCGCCGGTTTCTCGTACGCATTTCTATCCATCAAATTACGTGACAGATTGTCAAACTCTGATTAGACGTAGTTTGGGTTGCTAGAAGCTTCAACTGACAAACTGTTGGCAGTTTGTCAACGGTATGTCAAATCCCAAATCAATTGCCGATTAGAGCCATTTTGAGTTTCTGAACGCATTTTCTCTTTGTTAACAGATTGTTGACATACAATTTTTAATTGTAGATTCTCGAGGAATTATCGACGTGTTAACACAAGTATTCCGATTTTAACTCCAATTTCTAAGCGGATTTAATAGGATATAGGGATGTTACAAAATAATCGATTTTTATTTATCGTTTTTTATAGCAATATTAATATAAAACTTAATTTATATCAATAATGCTATTTGGTTTCCTAATTCCTTACGTTGAAATTTTAATAGAACATTGCCTTTGATTTTTAGTAGTGAATTGGTTATTTTTTTATTCATATAATTTTATTTGATTTTTAATCTGATAATTTTTTAATATGAATCTCTTAAGACCAAGTTTCAAATCATCATCATCAGCCCAGCCGGGAACCTACCTATGTGTTGAATTACTATAAATTATATAATATAAGTATTAGAATAAAATATAAGTAGATAGATCGCGTTCTGTGTAATTTTTACGCGACAGTGGCGGCATTTTAACATTTACACTTTATTTATTTAATATTCTTTACACTTGTTCATCACACGAAAACTGAAGTACCTAAACAAACAAGATAAACAACAACAAATCAAACTTTTGTCCAACTAACGAAACTTCAGCTCCCGGCGGGAATACTTTGACATTGCAAGACAAAGACGAAGCTATAAGCTAGAGGGAAATAGACATACATTAAAAAATCATTCGGTTGTCAACAGTAGATTAGTTAATTTTTCGATGATTTGCGTTCTAGAAACTCAAAGCTCGATGACAGATTGTTAACAGATTGTTATTGTGACAATCTGTTGACTAATTCGTCGTGCTAAAATTGTACCAGAAACCGGCTGTTAGAGACATACACACCTATACTAAAGCTCTATATGTGTTTTAACTCTGCCCTAAACAAGTACCTGATGGCGCTGTTTGTCAATACTCAAAAAAACACTTGAGTTGCTTATCTATACAAGACAAGGTTATAAGTTATTCGAGATCTATTGAAAAATATGGCTAACGTAAAATCACTGCCTAAAATGCAACGCTAACTCCCGGACTAATATGGATATAGTAGCTTGTTTGTCCTAAATGAACTTATAAATAATAACGTACCTTCGTAGATAGATACAGATTTGTATTAATGGTTTTAAAAAGCAGATAATATGAGATGTTGTACCCCCTACCACCAAAGACTACCTACGATTGAACACTTGAAACCTACCACCTACGTTAAGCATTTTTTTTTTTTTTTGTATTGTCTCGTAGCGTTAGTTCCGGGAACTTTTGCTACTTAACCGGTCAATGGCGAGACCTAGGCCTCCAGCCAGGCACTTTAGTACTAAGCAACACAGCTAAGGGCACCCCCTGTGGGGTACGAACCTCGGCTTAGGGCGTTGCTGGTTCGCGAGCAAGGGAGCTGGGCTGGACTGGTAATTTTATTTATATATTATTTGGGGGCGGGATTTGCGCGTCTGGCTCGGCGCGGGCCGGCGTTTGCGGAGGAGGTCGGGGGGGAACATTACGGCTTATTCGCGTCGAGCCTCGCCGGCGAGGACGGAACAGTGGTCGGTTGTGAGTAGTGTTGGTATGTTTTTGTCGGGCGTCCTGGAGGACCGTTATGTCGTCATTCGGTTCAATGACGGCATGTCTTGGACGTCTTATCTTCGAGATAAGGGAGGGAGTGTATCGGGCGGCCGATACGACGAGGGGGTTAGGGTGATTTTCAGCAGAATCGAAATGACTACGTTAAGCATGTAGTTTAATTTATTTATATATCTGTGCGTAGGTATATCGTAATTCCTATCCTCACGAATTTGTCGCTGGCCTGTCTCTGGTACTTCGATGTGATCGCTGATATCAGCACAAGTTTGAACTAAATCGTTCGTTTTCTCTGCATACCTGATAACGGTAAAAAAGCTACCTCCAATGTATACCTTTATATATATTATTTTTTTCTTGCAATAAAATATATAAGAAAGCATACGTTAGAAGTAAGGTACAATAATTGTATGATCAAACTTTTTGGGATAGGTTTTATGTATAAAATAAATTTATTAATTCATAGACAGGTTTCCATGCCATGTATATTAAAAAAAAACCGCTTAAGTCAAACTTAACATTGACAGTCAGTCACAGTTAAATCACCGCCGGCCATAAATAATAGAAGGCGAACACAAAACGTGTGCGCCAAATACAATAAAATGAGTATAAACCCCGATATTCCACATAAAAAGCGTCGGACATGCGATGGAATCGAACAAAGTAAGCAAGGGAGCCTACGCTAGAATAGATTTTCATTACCTTCAGTTCTTTTATTCGAAAGATTTACATTATTTTACAACACATTTGATTAAATTATGTATAAGTACAGCTTATTAAGTTAATGATCTTAATGTCTCAGTAATACTTAAGTTGTGTTAAACGTTTCATGTGCAGGTAAGCGGAGCATCAATGATGATATTAAAACCGTAAATGCTAAAGCTGAAGAAAATGCCTTCTCCACAAAGCGACATAAAAAGTATTTTCCGAAGTTTCGTTTAAAAAATGCTGGAACAACTGCTAGTTTGTCTGCTTCAGCTGATGAAAGGGTACCTTTGGTACTCACTGATATTCAATATTTACTACTGCACTCTCTCCTCGGCAATCTTAACTTGACACAACCACCGAGGTGGTATGTGTTGGACAAATGTGAGCGAATCAGCCAAACTACATGTCTTGTATTAGAAGGTGTGTCTATAAGGCAATGGGAGAAATATTCTGAACAATTTATTAATGCAAATGAGGTATTTGAAGACTTTATTGAAATGCTTACACCATCCATTTATGATGGTTCTTTGGTGCAGGAACTTGCTTTAGTTTCATTATCCGAAGTTGAAAAGGATGCTATCATACAGAAGTATGGCAGCATGAATTTGGCTTTAGAAGCTAGAAAAGACTTACTGGTAATGATGAAAGCTGTATTTCCAATTGGGAATAGTATAAACGAGCCAATTGATTTCAGTTGTGAAGATAAATACCCTAGAACACAGCTAATGTTATCTGCCTGGCAATTGCTGGAAGAAAACTACCCAGTTCCACTGAAAGGGAAATTGAAGACTGTATACTCAGATTATGTTATGACAAAAGCTGAATATGCACCAGTAACATCTAAATCGCCTATGTTTGGGTTAGACTGTGAGATGTGCATCACAAATGCAGGCTCAGAGTTAACTCGTGTATCCATTGTCAATGAGAAGCATGAAACAGTGTATGAATCATTAGTCAAACCATACAATAATATAACTGATTATTTAACCCGGTTTTCGGGTATCACCAAACCCATGTTAAGTGAAATATCAAAAAGGCTTGAAGATGTTCAAAATGACATAAGTGAACTTCTACCTCCAGATGCAATATTAGTGGGCCAGTCTTTGAATACAGACTTACATGCACTAAAAATGATGCATCCCTATATTATTGATACAAGTATAATTTATAATTTTACTGGTCAGAGAACACGCAAACCTAAACTGAAAGCTCTGGCTAGAGAGTTTCTCAATGTAGATATTCAGTCTGGTAAGAATGGTCATTGTTCTGTTGAAGATGCACTTGCAGCTTTAAAACTAGTTCAGCTCAAACTATGCAAGAATATAGAATTTGGAGATGCTGTGCATACAAACAGACAAAAATACAAGGAAAATATTAGCAAGATAAAAACTTCACAACAATACGCTTTGTCTATATTCAATCACATTATTGAGCAAAAGAAGTCATCATTAATCATTGGGTGTGATAATATCACAGGGGATTATCACACATATTTAACTAAGGCAAAAGACAGTATTACTTCGCAACTAAAGAAGGGGAAGCCTAAGAAGGTGAAACTCAGTACTGTTGATGAAGAGGAGGAAGTGATTGCAGAACTCACTGCATCCCTCAGCTCATATAACTTTACAATGGCACACTTGAAACTGTGTCTGAATGATGATAATGAATTAGACCAAACAAGAAAGATTGATGGTTGGATTAGAAGAGTTTGGGAGAGCCTTGGAGAATCATCATTGTTTGCTGTAGTGTTTGGTGGTACAAATACTGATAATGGCATGGCTATGATAAAAATTAAAAACAATTTATAGCAAGCATGAATCTTAGTCTGTAATTTCAATAAATATACATGGATGTTATTGTTAATCCTGTCAGTTATTTAACCACCAGAACTCCGTATACCTACTAGATATTCCATACATATTATATAATTCTATATAACAAGCCATCATCCTGGTAGGGCAAAATTTTAAGAAGTAAACACTTGGATTATAAAAACAAGTAAATGTGAAAGCAATTCACTTAATGTTAAAATTGGAAATGTGAACATTGGGCGTAACTATGGGCTTACAGTTGTTATTTCATGTTTCTTACTAGCCACGCTGTCCATCAACATGTGCTGTTTTCTTCATTGCCTTTGCGTTCTCGTTTTTTTTTATTATTTAAAGGTGACATACCATCCATATAGGCAATTATATTTCTCTTCCATACTATATTAGAATATGAAAAAATGTACATTTGAACATACATAGTGTAGGTATGTATGAATTGCGTAAGACTCGACATTAACGCCATTTGTTCATCAAATTTTTTTTTTAAATAGTATGGTACTGGAAATAGCTAGTGTTTGAATTTATTTAGATAAGGCATAGATTTGTCCAGTGACAGGATCGACCGCGAGTGACGGTGGCAGCTCAGCAGCGATGTCTGCTAACGCTTCCCAACGTGTAGCTCTACTGCTCTCCGACTGGCTGGGGCTACTGATTTTTTCTGAATCATCCTCCCTGGAAAATATATAGCAGATTAGAATGTGCTTATAAGATATGAGATGAGGATAATTATTATATCGACTGCTAAATTAATTGAAAGCAAATGTAACAAGCGCATAGTCCTAACAAATTAGGCGTTTTTAGTAACAATGTTAAGGCCATATTTATACAAATGTATATATATAATATATATACACTGTTACTAAACTAAATATATTTGTATATATATTTTATTTATTTATTTATTTTATTCTATTTAGAGATATATATGCTCGCGCCTTCCCACAAGGGTCCCCGAAGGGATAGGCAGAGGTGTATAGGTAATACCCACACACCCACTTTCCGCCAGAGGTATATTAGGTGCCAACGTGCCAACGCCAACGTTTACAGTATATGCCCCGGAAAGGTCTGATATTATTCAAGATGTTTTTCGGCTGTTTTATTATAGCTATTTGTCAGATTTTGATATCGGATAAACCATAACATACCAACATATTTTATAATGCCCAGTTTTAATCGTGATGAAGTAAAAGAAAATGAAAACACGTAACGAGTATCTAGGTATAAACGGATCGTGATTTTCTGTGCAGGTAGGTACAATACAGTACAGGTACGTACATTACTGCTGAAAATAGTTTACTTTGGTTTTGGTTTCTGTTTACTTACGCTTGTTCCAACACTAGGCCTTCCATAGTTTCGGCAGACTCATATAGATGTTCACTCTCGTTATCAACCGTCTCCTCATCGATAATCGTCACCTTTCCGTGGTTGGGAGTATGACCAGTGACATATAATTCCACAACTTTTTCAACGGCGTCTTCTAGTGTACAAATTGGTTCTTCAGGCTTCACTTCTTCTGAAACGCTCTCTTCCGATACGTCCTTGTTGTCTTCAGTAAGTTGTTTATTCTCATGAAATCCTGTAATAAACTTGACGGTTAAGTAAAATTTTATATTATCCCGGATTTATTTTTAAATAAGTTGACGCCGTGGTCCGTCAACTTCAACGTCAACCTCTGATTTTGGTCTTCATTATCCAAATACATTAAGCTTGGGTTACCTTACGGTACCACACTGATGTATCACTTGAGAGGTAAAAGGTACACACGTAATTAATACTTACGTGGGTACCTTTTACTTCTCAAGGGTTCTAACTTAATATTATTTATATGGAATCAATGATACTAATACATACAGGTACATATACCTATACAAGGTGTCTCGGACAATATCTGATTCCATCCTAATATATTATATTATAAATGCGAAATTTAGTAGGACGTTTGATCCACTTTCACCCTAAAACTACTGAACGAAATTGGATGAAATATGGACGAAACGAAACTAGATATAACGAAATTGGATAAATATTTAGCCCAAGCCAACCCAGCTATTGGTGGACCAATAGCTGGGTTAACGGATATAAACTATTCCAAAATACATTTATCAATTAAGTTGAATGTCACGCGGATCAAATCACGTGGTACCTAATATAATATTCCCCTTCAGTTAAATTGTTTCGGTAAAATCCTTAAACGTAGGTTTTGGTGAGTAGGACTAGTTTGACAGCTTTGCGGGCTAGCGTTGGCGTCAGCATCTAACTTTCGTGCTATCGAGGGCTTTGCAAGGGTATTGAGGGCAGAATTGACCGCCGCGGACGAGCGGGACGTTTAGGCAGCGAGAGTGCATTAGTTTCTCAGAGCCATTCAACATGCACAGAGAGTAAAGCGATTGTAGATAGGTACTTACCAATTCCCAACCTAACTTACAAAATCCTATTCGATACCTAATACTAATAAAATACCAAGGTTATCTAAGTAGAACCTATCTAGCATTAATATAACAATACTCACTAACCTTCAGTTCTTAAACAAGACATTTCACCGAAAGACCTTTTATTACTAACTAAATGTAAAGTATCACACGTAGGAAGCACGTTTATTTTATGTCCCTCATTGACATCCTTAGTAGAAATAATTTCCTCAACTTTCGATCCTTCAACCATATCTTCACTGATATGCACATTTTTTTCTGAAAAAGAAACTATGTGTTAGTTACTATAGTACCCTTTATTTAATATTTTGCTAGTTTTAATCATATAGATTTACTATTGTATTGGTGCATAGTAGCATGTGAAGACCTAAGTAACTGAAGCGGTTACTAAAACTCGATAACTACCTAATTACGAGAACGATTTTTATGTATTTGTTGATATAAGTCATTAGATAAAATAAAAGTACCAGGGCTATTGGCTGCCGATGTGGTTATCTTTTGAGCACTGCTGGTACAACCCATGTTACGAAAAAGCAGCCATGTGTTGCGATCGTGTAATGCTTGTCGGGCCGGCCCGAGGTGCCTGCCGCCTGACCAGCCGGCCGCAGCAACCCCGCTCGACTGCTCGACGTGACGCCCGCCCGTGCCCCGTGGTACATCGTGGAGATCGTATCGTAGCACCTACCTATTAAGGGAGGAGGGAGCCCACTAAACTGACCTCGCACCCCCTTCGTGTTTTTCTAATTAAATGAACGTTATACATTCTTTTACAGAAACCCGCGAATGTTTGCTAGGAGTTAGGTAGTCGAGGCAGGTGGCACGTAGTAGCTTTAAATGCGCGCGTATCTGTAAGCCAGTGGTTAAAAGATAGAGCATACGGATGGGCATAGAGTACATAACAACCCAAAATGTTTGGACTTATCAGGGTGACAAACTCCTGTCATACAGAAACGTATTGTCGACACCTATTTCTTAATTGAGGACCAAAACAACATAGTTATGATTTACAAAAAAAAAAACGATTATGACTGCAGTAGAATAAAACTGTGTCGCAGACATTAACACTCATCCCTAAAGAGAAATGCCAGAGAGATTGAAATGATTCAAATCCAGGTCCAATTTACTGCCCTTGTGTAATGGACGCATAAATATCGTAGCTTCACGCTAGAATACCTGCCTATTTAGGAAGGTAGGTACCAAGCATTAGAACTGTTCAAATCTAAGCATAACTACCTACCACAAACAAATATTAAATTAATTACATTTCTGTACATACTTTATCCTGATAAATTTTTGTCGTTAATTTTGCATGTGAAAAGCCATAGGTATCGTTGCGTACTACGCTATTTCTTGGTTGGATAACCAAAAATAAAACAAACTGCGTGATTTTTAGGTAAAGGTTCTTTGTTCTTTTAAATACGGTTCGTTTCACACAAGTAAGTACCTACAGCCATTTTAGTTCGCTGGCTTAGTATAAATTATTACGTTGTCCCCGCCTGCTCGCGCCGCCCGGCTGCTGTACATACCTGTTTTCATGACCACCCCTTCTAGGTCACCGTTTTAAAAATAGTGTCTTAATTATTTGAAAAACAAACACATTATAGTTATTAATAGGGTACTCAGGTAGTTATTCTAATTTTACTTAGTTTATTGGCGGCTACCTTGCAGTTGCTGCGATGTTTATTTGATTGTTGAGTTTTAGTAATTTATGGCCAACTCCTTTGCCCATATAGGTACTATTTGCAAACGACGGACACTAAAATTTGTCACATTTGCATGTTTGTACGTTGCAAACATAGGCTAGGTAATTCATATTATGAACTTTGGTTTGTGAGTAGTTTATCAAGGCTGCTGGTCTAAATTAAATTAACCCACAGGCCGCACTAGCACCTCTAATGTACGTCAACAACTAAACAGCCTTGTTATAATTATTTAAATATTTTGTGAGTTTTTAGTTCTCGTTTAAGTGTCAGGCACGCACATGGCCTACATATTTGCTACAAGCCGGCTATGCCAAACTAACATTGTCTACTCTGCTGTTTACAATAATTAGTCAATCATCTTACCATACAATATTGACTTGGTAACATATACCTAATTATATAATATATCTAAAAATTTGTGAGGATGTTCGTTCTTTTTGACGCAAAAAGTACAAGCTGGACTAAAACAGGATATTTTTTATCGCTCGACAGAGACCACCTTTGGATGCAATGTTTTCTAAGGTAGCTAAATATAGACCGTACAGAATCATTTAAAATTTACAAAGAAAATTTTAAAATATTGCATCCAAATTGCACAGCACCTATGTTGCATTCCTGTGGCGATTATCGTTACCAACTCCACACTCAGTGGTTGCGCTGAGCTGGTAGAAAGGGGTCCCCTTTCTAGCTTTATATGTATGTAAATGACCTCGTTGTCGTGCTAATTTACAAAAATAAATAAAATACATATCATCACACCGAGTCCCTAACGGGGTAGGAAGAGAGTATAGAGCGCCAGTTCTCTCTTGACCTATATACCTCTTTCGCTTCGTCCACATTCGTCAGTCTCTTCATACATGCTCGTCGCTTTCGAGTACTCTCGACGTTCACGTCCTTGAGCGTCCGATCGATTTGATCTAGGTAGTTGGAACGTGGCCTTCCTCTGCCTCTTCTTGCACACACTTTTGCTTTGTTTCGTCAATCTTTCTTGACTCATTCTTTCTATATGTCCAAACCAACGTTTTTTTTTTAGGGTATTATTTAAGCTATCACCAATTTAATTAGTTTTGTGTTTCTCAAATAATAGGGTTTGTCCTCAAAATAGTAGATCTGTCACCAAAATGTAGTCACCAAACAATGCAAAATCAGTTCCACAATAAATCACCTAAAATCCTGAGATATAAGGTCTAGTACCAAATAAATGTTTTTGTATGTATTATAATAGGTGTGTCCTAATAAGTATTTAAGCAAACTAATTTAAAGAGATCACCAATAAATCATATTATGTTACTAGAAAATTGCATTAAGTTCAAATAAAAAATTAGGGTTGTCATCATCGTTTCAACCAAAAGATTCTGCTACTTAACTAGACTCCCAAGGTTCTAAATTTCCACTGGGTCAGCAGAGTAGTAAATAAAACAATTAAAGTCAAAATAATCAATATTCCTAGTTACCTACTACCCATCGTTGAGGCCGGATTGGTCAATTTTTAAAGCGCGCCAATTTGTCTCCGCCCCTTTGATAATTTTTTCATTAAAATTATAAATTGATGTATTAAATTGGTAACGAATACTATTAATTTAATATCTGAACGAAATAAAATGTTACTACTGTATTGGTGACAAAATATCAAATAAAAAGGAGTCGCAGTCAGGGATCGATAATCGATTTATTTGGTGACAGATCTACCATTCTGAGCACAGAGCTATTATTTAAGTAACAAAACTGGTATTATAAAAACGAAGTTTATATTCATGTAATGCAATATAATTTTATTGGTATCGATCTCTTATTTTACACATATATTAACATTAATTTGATAATTCATACCTGGGAACAAATTTTGTTTATCTGAGAACGAAAATATTTCGTGGCGATAGATCTATTTATTAGGTGATACAACTTGATGACAAATATAAATTTTGGTGATAGAAAATATAGTTCCCTTTTTTTTATACAACAAGAGTGGCAATCAAGCATACGGCCCACCTGATGGGAAACGGTTACCGTAGCCTATTTACGCTCACGAAACCAAAGTATCACTTGCGCGTTGCTACTCTGTGTTCGGAGAGTTATAGTGTGTTGGCAGCATAAGGTTTAATCCCTCTGCTTCCAACACAATGTTGTTACATTGTGTTGGAAGCAGAGGAATTAACACTCCTCAAACAATCCTCCCCCCTCCCTAAGGAGCTCATTACTGGAAACCTTATTCACCACGTAGGAACACAACACAATAAATTGTGTTATTTGGTTACGGACTTCTATAAGGTGGAGGTCCTGCCCCAGTCGGGCAGCTCCAAATTCGAACGGGAAACCCGTTATGCCCTACCTCTCTTAAATGCCCTATCTCTCTTGAAGTACGTAATATGCCTTTCTTCATCTTTACCATCACTTTACCAGATTTGCGAATCTCTTCATTGCAGATTCGATCTAAGATCGTTACCTACTCCGCACATTTTTGGAAGAGATCGCATCTCAACTACATATAAGCTATTTTCATACTTCCTCTGATATACCCAGGATTCGCTGCCAAACAATAAAGTAGGCACCAAAATCACGTTGTGGACAGCAACTCAAGCATTCTTGCTGAGACATTTGCTGCCCATCAACGACGACATGGCCCCATCACCTTATTACCGGCAGTTATACTTATTTCAATATTTTTTTCATACTTTCCATCTCGTGTAAGCATGATTAAATAAAATAAATAAATGTAGGTATGTTATCACTGTAGAATGTTTCTATTTATTAAGTAGGTACCTTAATAATCCCGTAGTAGGCAGTACAGGCACTATATGTATAATGCGGTACCCTACGGATGGGATGGAACGCTTGTTTGCATATTTGTAAGTAGTATAAAAAGCGACTAGGCATTTTTATTTTGTAGATACATACAATTTGTTCTTCGTGAAATGTGAAACCCAGAAATAGAGTTAGGGCTGATACAAGTATATGTCAAAGATAAGAGAATAATATACTAACAAATACGCCATAGAAGGTAGGTAGGTAGGTACCTACGTAAGTATAAAGAAAGTCGAAACTTTTAGGCAATATTATTAATCTTATTATACAAAAAAAGCAGAATATATTTAATGATAACCTTGAAATATAGTATAAATATTAAGGTGTTGTTACCTCTTGGTGATCCAAATAAAAAATTAAATAAAATGCACCCAACCTAATATTGTTCTAAAAAATTACATACATTTTAACTTAAACGTAGTTCATCAACATCTTTTGACTAAGCAACCGACTGCTATTTCTCACGGAGACGCAATTATCCTGCCCTGGTAATGGTACTTAATACCTAAACTTCCCCGGGTACGTAGTTTGTGCGCTGTGCCGGGGTATATATGTAACTACTTCCGGGAAGATATTTGCTGCCATCGCCTCCTCGGCCTTGAAAACAGAGACCTGAAGATTTGGTGGGCGCGTATAGACTATGGTGGGAACACCCGGTTCTACACGTGTCTATATTTTAGGTGACAAACGCTCACCGCGTTACTGGCTTGGTTCTCGGTCCACTGAATGCGCGAGGGGGGCTGCTACGAGCTTGCCCTGGCTTATGGCTTTTCGCAACTGGTTCACCAACAACAATTCCGGATATCGACGGCTGTACAAGCTCATTACTAGACCTTTTACTAACCACGCGACCGTTCAGCTATTCTATCTCGGTGGCTACGCCGCTCAGCTCATCCGACCACTGACCTGACCACCGCGGGGGCGAGCGTGGCACAAAGACTACTACGGCGTCGCACTACACGACAGCAAACAGGGATGGAATGCGTGCGTTTTACGCTTCGTACCCGTGGAAAAAGTTCTAATTTGCATCAAACGATCGCTGTATATCCTACTATGTATAAATAACTTTTAATTACTTTCCCTGTGTCCAGATATTGAATTTTTAGTTTTTACACAGTTCAATACTACCCAATGTATAGGTATACACAATATATACCTATACACCTATACACAATATATACCTTTACACCCCTGATAGTTCACATATGGTCAATACCTAAGCACTGTCGTATGAGAACAGGCTACAGATAAAAGTTATCATGTGTTATTATATCTTGCCTTATCCCATAACATCACAGGACATCACCTACCCCTACCTCCATGTCCATGGTTCCACGCTTCTCGCAAGTAAGTTAACAGTGACCGCAATTTATTATACAAAAGGGCAATGTTAAGAATATAAGTAATAAAAAATACATGATTGTGTGTTATTTAATCGCTTTATTATTTTAACTAACACAACTAGACGTAGAGACGTGAAACGGTTCTAGAAGGCGCTACCTGATATTAATAACTATGTGCGCGCACAAGGACAGGGGCCCGCTTCGGCCACTACGAGGTCTCCACTCAACGCTATGGCCTCGATTTCCACCGCCGCTCCTCGAGGTAGCTTTGCCACCTGGTACGTGGCGCGCGCCGGGCAGTCCTTGGGAAAATCTAAAACAAATATAGTTATGCTAGTAGCCTGCTTACGGTACGATACCTACTTTTCAAATTACGGTGATTTTACTTATTATCCCTGTGACTATGTATAAGGGCAATTAGTGTATAAAAGAAATAATTTTATTTTCGATCAATTTTCTCGCCCTCAGGGACAGAAAGGTATAACTTTTCCCGAGAATAAATAGAGTTCATATTCTCTCGTCATTCAACAAAAATATTCACAAACGCATGAATAGTTTTATTTTCTTATTATAGATTTAATTTAGTTATCTTTTATATACTGATTCCTGTCTTTTCAGTCTCTACGTAAATGGGTTAAAAACGAACATTCAGCGTAAACCTGGTTCACAACTTGAAAGTCATCCATATTCGCGAGGAGAATGGTGGTCTTGATGACAGAGTCGAGCGAGGCGCCACCTGCCTCCAGCACGTGCTTCATGTTCTCGAGCGCCTGCCGCGTTTCAGCCTCCGCGCCGCCGCACACCAGCTGCGCCTCTATATCCATACCCAAGACACCAGACACGTACAGCGTTTTGTCTGCTAATATCGCTTGGCTGTTAACATAGCGAGACAATACTTTCCTCTTATTCCATCCATTTAACATTAACAATTTTTCCTACATCGTACACAACACCGAGAGGAAACCTGTATACGTTTGAGATGAAATTCAAGGCGTATGTTAGTCGTGCTTGAGTATCGGCGATGGACACGCCATCTGTCAAGTTCGCACCTAAAATATACATATTTCAAGCGGAAAAGTGGATGTGTGATTACTACCTACACTACACACCTCTGCCTACCCCTTCGGGGAACCTTGAGCCGGGATGGCGTGAACTTATATTATTTTACCTACCTAATACTACTTAATTGTAAACTTATACCCACACAACAATCTATTTACTTCATTATAATCTTAATCGTGCCAATACGCAAGCTGCATTTATATTCATCACCTTTGAAGTAATAGGGTTTTCTGATTTACACTTGTATCTTGCGACTTGCTTATGTACCATACTACTACTAGGTACAACTAGGTAGGTACCATATCTGGCTACACCGTCACGGTAACCTGTTACTTCCGGTTGTCCATAGAACATCTTGTCGATCGGTACACAGAAGGGTTAAAAATATTCACTACTAGGGCTACGATATTCAGATGGTACCTACTTGCTTCATGTAAAGATTTGATTGCCCACTGTCGACACCAACAATGTTTGCCGATGATACGAATGATTAAAAACACAACGAACAAAAACAACCTAGGTACTCCTGGGTATTTTAACACGTCGGTGACCTTTTTACGTACTTACCTAAAACTATCTTCCTACAAACTTCTAGACACACAACACAGTTAGGAATTATCTACATGACACGGTAGATAGATCCAGAACGCATGGCACGCTGGCACATTAAAATCGATATCTTGAAATATGTTATTATTGATACCTGTAAGGTCCGACTGGTTTGTATATATTAGGTGAAGTAACGATAGTCTTCGTCACTTTATGTATGTTGATCACAGACGGGTCAGTTGGCTTCACGTTCATTTTAGAAAGCAAGTCGGCCTTTGTTTTATTTGGTGCAACGGCTTCTGAACTCATTTTGCTTAAATTGGTCGTATTTATTGTTCGTACTCGTACGTGACTGTTTCGCTAAGGGGTCAAAGATCATTCGAGATAGTTGATGATGCGACAAAATGTTGAAGATGATACAAATATATATATTTTCCTTAATGAATGAATAGGCAATTGACATCTATCATATATTGATTGTTTCTTTGTCACAGCGGATTTGAACATGGAGAAATACGATCAAGTTCATCGAGATCATTTGGTAGGCATGTGTATAGGTAGATCTATACCTATACTATACCTATAGTTAGTAGTTAGTGAGTTAGGTAGTTTATTACTGTCTATAGGTACGGGGCTTAAGTAAGAGTACTACCAATAAGAACTACGATTTATTTATTTCCACTTAAGATAAGCAAATATTTTGAACCTTGGCATATCTACTAGTTATATTATACATACGTACATATAATCACGCCTCTTTCCCGTAGGGGTAGGCAGAGACTACTTCTTTCCACCTGCTACGATCCTTAGATACTTCTTTCGCTTCGTCCACTTTCATTATTCTCTTCATACATGCTCTTCGGTTTAGGGTACTCTTGCCCTGACCATTTTTCTATACTATTTTTTTAATATATCATTCATTTTATAAATCTTCTCAATTTTCCATAACCAACTTCAATAAATTATTTTATGCCTAATAGGCACAATGGTTATATTATGAAGAAATAAGACCATGTTTAGTTTAGTTTAGGCCAAGTATTAACTATTTGTTCAGGAGCAGGAACATTGTATTGAAATTGGAAAACGTTTCAAAGATACAAAGACCTTTCTACTCTGTGGTTCCGATCAAGTCAATGATTGTCAAGTATCAATGTCAGAAATAAAAAATATAGGTACCTAACAATTCCATGTTCGGATCTCGGATCGGAAACTAATTAAAAATACCAAATAATGAAATATTGTCTAGGCACCCTATGATACGCTGAATTAAACTATTTATTTTGCAGGTTTCGAATATATACCGAACTGAAAAAGGTATGCCTACAACCTTTTGTATAAACAGGGTTTATTTTCATGAAATAGTTGTCTTAACCTCAATTATATCTTGAAGTATTTAGCTCTATACATTATAATGTTTTTTTCCATTTCAGACAGAATGAATAAAATTATAAGTATCCTTAGACAAGCGTCCACCATAGCAAGCTTTCCTGGCAAATATGTAACGCCGCAAAGATGTTTTAGTGTTTTTCAAAACATTGCAGTTCAAAACAATTTTTTATCACCTAGCACTCCTTTGTTAAATCAATCTTGTGGTTTCAAAGTAAAAGGCCGCGTAAGGAGACGGTGCAAATCCTGTTACTTTGTTGTCAGAGATGAAAGACTATATGTCATTTGTCCTGAACATCCTCGTCACAAACAAATGGCTATGAAGGCAAAACCTCTGACCACCTATGTACTGACTCATGCTAGTCAGAGCAAGATTAGACCCTGGTAGTTTAAGCATGTAATATAGCATAGTAAATATGTAATATTTTAGACAAAAAAAATGTAATTAATTATTGTAGTAAATTGATCAGAAATGAAAATTTATTTTATTTCCTTATAAAAATTAAAACAAGTGATCTTTGTACTGTTTTACCAGGTTTTTTAACAGTTCATTAGGTTAATTATTATATGGTTTCATATTCTCTGTAATATTTTCTGTAATGTTAATACTGCCTATGAATTGGGCACATTCAAATAAGGTTACCACTTTTTGGTAAACAGTTTGAAGAGGTTACTCTGTCTGGTAAGGTCTTCTGAAATGGTGATTTGTTGTGCTCCATATCCTTTAAAACATTTGTAACTTTAGAAGCTTAGGTTGAATTATAAAACCTCATTCCTATATAAAAATCTTTATTTCAGAGATATCCAATAAAATAGGTATGTACATAAATTTGCAACTGTATACTACCCACCTGGAGACTCTGACTCATCCAGGTTGATGAAGCTGAAAATAACAAATTATTTATACTGAAATGAAAGCATATAAACTACCAAACTATGTTACTTTAGTATAACAATTTAGGTGTCAATGTGAAAAGTTTGTCCTTATTACCCACTTCATACTTTCCTTTTTAGGCTTACAAGGTCTCTATACTCAAGTCTTATCATTAAAGTTTTATAATTTTACCAAATTGCATCCAATTCCATTAAGCATTTTTTGTGAAAGCAGAACAGACATTCTTACTTAAAATATTATTATTATCAGGATTTCAATACATAATGGACCTGAAAAAAAACAATACCCTAGTCTCTCAGATATATCAGCAACTGCTCCATCCACCCTTGGGACTGCTGGAATAGAAATACTGTCAGACTCAATTGCATCCTCAGCTACTGTTCCTACAGAAGCATGCTCTGTGTGTTCATCACTATTTGTATCCTGTTCATCTTCACTCTTCGTTAGATCTACATGTATACTTTCAGTCTTTATTCCAGCAATTCCTGAAACAGTTGCAATAGAGCTTTCTATATATTTAATTGGCTCCTCAGCAGTAAGGACTTTCATATTAGTTCCTGTAGTTAAGTTCCTGAAACACTATCATAGTGCCAACTACCAGGTTCAATTCAAAGATCCACTCACTAATACACCCAAAATTTTAAACAAATGCATCCAGCTATTTAGGAGTAAGGTGACAAACACACAGAAGAAGGATATATATATATATGATATATTTGATATATATATATATATATATATATATATATATACCAACAATGTGATGAAACTGATAGTTGCTACCATGTTACATATTCTTTCTTTTAATTTTGTATCTTCACCTCTTCCCATAATGTTAGATGCCAAGAGAGATGGTGGGTCTAACATTTCTAAGGCAAAATTTACTCTATATTCAGGTACCCTCAGCATAATGCATATTATGCTTAACTTGAAGTTTTGGCTATGCAATGTGGTGAAATATCTAAGGAAATGTTAATAGGCACTGAGGCATGAACTTGCAATTTAATACTTTAAAACTTTTGTTTGCCATACCTCCTTACTGTAACATTTTTAAGTGATGTCATATTTGAATACAGTGTACCTTTAGCGGGAAATAATGGTGTATCTCTCCGCACTCGGCGCCGCTTAGTTTGATCGCTGCTGCGCAGCTGTGTCATGCTTTGGAAATCTATAATATATAGAGCTCCAGCCAGCAGTAGTGTGCATTCCACCTCACCATTACTGAATGCTGCTTCCAATTCAATATTACTGCGTTCATCATACTGCCACCACCCTATCACCAACAAAAGGCAGTCTTAAAGTTCTTTGTTATACAGATTTTCTTTATGCTATGGTGTGATGTTACGGGGTGAAAATATAATATACCTATTAATCCTTCTGATAATGATAACGGATTCGTTACAGCACCTGATTTAAAAACTTCTACTGGTGGGGCCAAACAAATATTTCGTGGCACGCCTAGCATGCCAACCAATTGTTTTTACACTGGCTTAGAATCGGTTACTCTAATACATCAAACATCGGAAGTGAACAGCAGAATTGTCTAAGTTGTATTTAAGTGGCTAACTGTGTGTATTCATAGAAATGGGGGGTAAGAAACTTTGTCAGTGGTTTCAAATATTTTATAATTTTCTTTCAATTTGTATTTATTTGATTCATTTCCATACAATTAGTTTAAGAAGGGTCCAGGAGGTTTTGAGTTTACAAACAAAAATACAAATCGTTTCTATTTTTAATATCGTATACATACATTAAAAAAGGTTGACAATCTCAGAATTATTATTTTTACTTCCTTAGCCCACATGATAACAACTTGTTGTATGTTGTATTGGGCTACAGCATTGTAGTTTATTATATAAAACGTATTTTAAAACATTTCTGATGTGATGCGTCATATCACAAATGTTGCGCGTCAATGGCCTATATAACATCACGCTACGACCAATAGGAGCGAAGCATACATGAATAATGTTGCCAGAACGGGAAAAAAATATTCCTTTTTGAGAGCTTCCGTTGCGTGCGCTGCGTAAACGGTTTGAGTTACACAAATATCATGTATGAGGGAATTGTTCCTCTTTAAAAGACCTAAAAAAAAAGCCCGCAACAGCATATGTCTATCTTTTAAGATTGACTCACTATAACCTTTTTATGGCAATTTTTATCGCAAGTCCACGATGGGCTCCTAAACGACATAACCGATTTCAATCAAATTTGCACACCGTGTGCAGTTTGATCAAACTTGAAAGGTAGGATAGCTTACATCACAATTGGAACCGATAGGTGGCGCTGCGATCGTGATCCAGGAAATTTTACCTTTTCACCCGGGCGAAGCTGGGCGGGACAGCTAGTACTGGATAAATCCTTTTAAAAAAAATCTGAGGGAGTTATAATCAATTTAAGAATGACAGGGTTGCAAGCCATCTGCCATACGTTAAAAAAGTCCATGGCTTATCAGTAACAAATAAGTTAATGATAACTATTAGTGCACAGAATTTACAGGCAGCTTCGCATGCTCTTATAGGGAGAGAACAGTGAGATAAGACTAAAAGGAAACTTCAAACCTAAAGAAATTCATCAAATTTATTTTTAGCTTACCATTTCTGCCTTCATAGTACCACTGGTATCCATCTTGAATTTGATCTGGATTCACTTGTATTGGTGACAACTTTTCCAATAGCAGTGGGTTATCTAAGTAATTGGAAGGAATTTGTGCTCTGCACATTGCACATCTCTTACTCTGAATTGCTACACCCTGCAAAAGAAGTGTTGTTTAAAGTATTCACCCTCTAAATGTTTAAGGTAAATGCCATGTAAAGTAATGAGCCTTGAGTGGAATCTCACATGACCCTTGGAGGGCACTTTTAAAATCCCTAAGAAATGCAATAATCTGAGTATTTACAATACATATCATCACACCAAGTCCCTAATGGGGTAGGCAGAGAGTATAGAGCGCCAGTTCTCTCTAGACTTGCATATTTACAATAAAATCTGATTATCAATTATTTGCATGTACCTTGACACATAGAAAACAAAATACATGTCCACAAGGTAGTTGTGTGGGGTGGTGACATATTTGTAGACAAACAGCACAGTCGCGATCTGAAAATAGCACATTTCTGAATACATATTTATCATCTCAAGACTACTACCATATAACCTATTTTTTTTAAATAAAATTATTTGACGTTCACCCTGTTTTTTCTCTGAACAGTCGGGATTGATTTAATAAACATTAATTACTCAAAACCAGAAAATATGTGAAGAGACTGTGAATGTAGAGGAAGCTGAAAATGTCTGTTAGTCTCGAGAGAACTGCCACTCTTCTATCTCTGCCTACCCCACAAGGGTCTCAATATGTCTCAGTATGTATGCATATGAAAAAAAATTTTACCATGCTAGAAATAAGTAGGCTACTTTTGATAATTTGGAACTTAGTTTGAAGCTAATTTTATACATGAGTACAGGTAAGGTACTATTCCTTTGTCAAGTGAAGCCATTTGAACAAATAACATTGATTTTATTCAATAATTAAGAGTTTTTCCAGAGTGGGAAAAAAATGGAATTATCAAAAGATTTAAAAATTATTGAGACAACTGTACTACTGAATAATGAAAGTCAAAAAACCACTATTTAATGATTTTATCTTTATCTGTATTATACACCTGGTCTAGTAGTCAGTGATTCTGGCTGCAAAACTTGAGGGTGCAGGTACCATTCTTGCTGAGGGCAGATATTTGTGTGATGAACATGAGTCTTGGATGTCAGGTTTTATTATTATTATTTGATATCCAAAAGTTGGCAAAGCAGCTAAGAAACCTGCTCAGATAGGCTCATTGAATGATCAGCACACACTCGCAAAAACATACTTACCAACAGTAGATATGTCTCCTGAAGTGTCGCTCATTTCAAGGTAAGGCTGGAAACTCAAATCCCAAATTATATTTTAATTATTAGTGTTTTACGTACAAATACATTTATAAATTTTTAACAAGAAAAAATCATTAATTATTAGCTGACTAATTTAACGTGTGTTATTTTTATTAAATGTGTTTGTTGCTCTAAACAAATGAAATCTTCAGCATTTCACTTTCATTACTCGAAAGTCCATAGAACTAATTAAGCTAGTTAGTTAACCTACCTTACTCAGCAACTAACAAGACATGACAAGTCTCATAACAAACGGATAAGAAAATTAATTAAAAAATATCTTTAGTGCTCTAGACAGAATGGAAATTTAGATTTGGAAACAAAACAGATCATTCTCTATGCCGACATTGACATACCAATGGATCTTTCTTGGATAGTTTCACAGATAAGATTTAGGGTATGCATTAGGTATAAACATATATCTTCCCGTTTATACATATAATCATTTCATCTTAATTTTCGAAAAAAATTAACTTTGCTTGGCTTGGCGTGATGATTATGTACCTATAATCAATAAATATTCATTTTTATTGAATACAAGCATTTTTGTTTCTCCCAAGTAATTTTGATAATTGGGCTCTCTGAGGCACGCTACGGCACTGCAGAAGTGTGATATATTTTAGGTGCCAACGTAACAGATGGCAATTCCATCGCCGTTACTCAAACACGACTATACCTGTCTTTGAATTTCTGCTCAAAGATAGGTATAGTCGTGTAGGTGTAGAATAGGTATAGTAGTCTTTGCAATCTTGTTCGTGTCATTGTCTCAAACCGAAAATCCATTCATTTTGGGGCAAAAAGGAGGTTATTAACTTGCTGAGCGCAAAATTATTAAAATAATAGGTTATCTGTGCTAACGGTCGAGATATCGATCTCGCCAACAAAAAATACGTTTTTATTACATGCACGCTTTACTTACCTACTTCACTACTATACTACTTCAGTTGATATTCAAGGTATTATTATGTATATTTTTTTCCACCACACAGTGAACAAGCATACGGACCGCCTGATGGTAAGCGGTCACCGCCGCTTATGGACATGGAACACACTCAGAGAGGCAGTCTCTCCTCACACTTAGTAGTTCCAAGCCGCTTGTGAGACTGGGATTGTCAACAATCCTAGCGGCTCGTTTCTGAACCGCGTCAAAAGGCCCTAGATTGTATCCGGGGCTCCGGCCAGGTGGCAGCAATTCTCCTCAGCAAATGAGACCGAACTTGCGAGTTGCAGTCTTAGTTCCGATGTTCTGCTTAGCTCCGTCGAGCACACCGAGCTTCCTGAACGACAGCTTAGCCTTCTCAATGCTGGCGACCCATATGCAAAACCCCCTGACAGTCCGTAGGATAGGAGCTTCGATAGAAGACTGCAATGCCAGACCTAATCGAACGTCTTCGCCACGTGCAGGCCTCACCATCTTATTTATTTTTTATATATATATATACATCCTCACGCCTTCCCAGAAGGGTCTCCGAATGGGTAGGCAGAGATGTATAGGTAGTACCCACACACCCACTTCTATTGTAAGTAAATTTTTTTTTTATTTCTTTAATCATGGCTGCTGTATTCTATATATGCAATTTTATCTTAATACATTGTTGTATAAATTTGTTATTGGGGTGCAAAAGTTGAGAAATTCTTCGTGCTTATTGTTTATCATATTGGGTAAATTTGTATTTGTTCTTTTTATATCTATTCTTTGTTCGGCCTGACTCCTTTCGCGGCAGAACATTGGACATAGTTCGACGGGTATGGTCTATCACCCATTTTGGGCATTGGGTTGGGTGTACGTGGGCAGTATTTCACGAGGACGGGATTTTTCTGGTATTGTAAGAAAGCGCGAAAAGGTGTATCTGCACAGGACACAATTCGGGGTAGTCGCTGGCGTAGCGCCTCTATCGACCTCAGTCGAGTTTGAGGGAAAGAGAGAGCCTAATAGATCTGCTTTCTCTTTGGCACTGTGGGCAATGTTGGCATACGGATTACTGAGTGGTGGCAGGGACGATTAGCAATTTCCCTCGGCTTTGACAAGAAATCAAAACAGCGCGGCTTCCAGAAGGGTGCTGGCGGGACCAACCTTCTTACTAATTCTGCCGACGAAATCGAATTTTGCTCTGACAATCGCTGTGCCTCGAGGCAACATTGAGTTCACCGTTAAGGGACCTGCATCGGCACGCGTAAATTCGAGTGTTGCCATCATAGTGTACGCGCGCCTTCAAGATCGGTAGGTCTCTGTCTTTAAGGCCGTTGAGATATCAACAGCAAATATCCTCCACAAGTGTTCCAACTTGCATCTGAGGTACTAAAGGTACAATGTATCATCAAGGCAGGATATTTAAGTCTCCGTGAGGAATAGCATTGTCGACTGTGTAGTCTCGTAGAATTGCAAAAGTATATTTTTTATGTGGATGGGGAGGCCGATGAAGAATGTGTACATACTACGTATTTGTTCTGGTCATTGTTTTAGGGTTAGAGGGTGCCAGTGACGCACAGGTAATGCGGATTTCTGGAGCGGTAGTCGGAAGGGCCCCTCGGTCCCACCCCTGATGCAGCGCCCGGGTCCATTTCAGTCTCCTCCAGCTCGACCACTACACCAAGGACTTTATACAGATAGGTCAGCCTCCCAAAGTGGATATTAAGTGATCCCTGAGTTTGGGACTCCTACTATACTAAGGGTAGTATTCCTTTTGAGCTGTCATAATATTAAATTGTTTCAAGTGCTTTATACTTAGTAATGTTAACTACACACTTAAATGCCTTTTCTTATATTCGCAATTACAGGCTAAGAGTGGCTGGCATCATACTAGTGAATGGATGCAGCACATGCAGGATATAGCAAAAAAAAATTGTTATATTAATTCAATTCAGACTTTCATATGTCTTTTGTGTCCATTGCTCTGTTTTTTCTGTAACCAAGAGAAAGGGAGAAATTACTGAGTATCTTCTACTTAGTAAAGCCTATTTTTTTTATTGATTATAAAGTTTAAAAATTGCAAATGCAGCAGTACTGTGATATTGAACATTTAATCCCTTTTTATAAAATATTAGAATTACACAAAGTAATCTGGAATGAAGTGCCAAAGGAAACATGTAATCATTTTCACTTATCTAAAAGAATCATAAGTAAAAACCACTGTAGAGCTACTTGTCTCTAACTTTGATAAGATCATTTAGATCTAATGCTACACATATTTCTTTGGAATCTGTACGTGGATTCCGGTCCAGGATTTCTGTTATAGGGTAGTAGTTGTCTCGATTGTCAACATTCCAGCCAGAGTACTGAAATACAAAATAATTTTTATTAGACATACATAATTATAATACAGAGATATATAAGGCAGAGAAGTTAAATAATATAAACTAATAACTTACCACACAGGTACATTTATGCAAAATTTTACCATTTGATTCCATTGGTATAAATTTCTGCAACAGGGCTTTTCCATCTATTTTCCACAAATTCAATTCATCCAGCTTTGAAATTACACTGTCCCCATCCCATTTCACGTCAGATTTTAGCAGGACAAAGTTTCCAGACTGAAAAACACATACTAATAACATAACCTAGACATTCAGCAGTAACTACACAAAATGGTTGTCTTTATAAATGTCAAACCATTTTGTGTTTAAGCTAAGAATAACAGCCATTTGTTATTATTCAAGTAATTACTTACAAACTGATTTGTAGTACAATGTTAACCAACAAAAAACGAAGTAGATTACATCAAACACAGTACAATATGTACATACATACTGTTGTCCCAGCACCAAAGAAATATGTTTTTAAGTTTACTCACATGGAAATGCTTTGGTACATCTTTAGATTGACTTGAATCTGACTTGTTCCCATCAGATCCATTTTTCTCATCATCTGAGCCTTCCTCTTCATCCAGCTCAGCTTCATCTTCCTCTCCCTCACCCTCCTCATCTTCTTCACCATCTCCATCACTTTCATCTGATGATGAGTTTTTGCGTTTCTTTTTAGAATTATTCAGGGTTGCTTTGGATGTACGTTTACGGCCTGGGGTAGCACGTGCTGGTTGTTCATTCTGGTAAATTTCAATTTATTAATACTATATAATATGTGGTATCTCTGCCTACCGTGTGCGCATGCATGATGGTAGTATGCTCTAGTATATAAAATGTCCATAAGCAATGGTGAGATCATCAATCAGACATGTTTTTCTTTATCATAATCATTAAAGATTAAAAAAGTATCATATAGAATGACTGTATACTAATCAAGGCATGTAAATTTGCAGGTCTTATTTGATTACTGTTGTTGCAAAAAGTGCCAAGCAGTACCTAGTGCTGCCAATGCAACATACTGCCCTATATGGCTACAAATAAATAATAAGCCCATGTTAGATTAATATAAGACGGGTAAAGAAACTCAATGAATATATTTTTTATACCAGGATAACCTAAACTGGTACTAATGTCGGCCTTGTCTCTCTCTATCTTGGCGTACATACAACATTGTATTGGATATTCGAATTACTATGCACCAACCAAATCCACAGACCAACATTTAAGCCTAATATTATCAGCTTGAATGTTTGCAGTTTAATGAAAACATACCGAATCGGCATCCGGCGTCCAATCCTCACCCGAATCTTGGAATTCTTCAGGATCGCCTCCTTCAGAACCGTCAGATTCATCGCCAGCTTTCTTTACAGATTTTCGTTTGCGCATATTTGAGACTTTAAAGACGCACACCAAAGAAACTAAGAGTTACTATCAACCCACGCCAACCAAAGCAAAGATTTGGGCTGTAGCACGACGCTCACAAAACCTAGGAATGTGAACGCTTTACGCTTGTCAAGTTGTCAGAGAGACAATTTTTGATCTATGATCTTTATAGTCTATGCCGCTATGGGGGCTAGACTCAAAGGCTAGACTAGACCTCACATGGGATCACACAGATTATATCCAAAGCAAATGAAATTTGATGAGTAAAGACATCTGAAAAAGTGTATGAATATTGTATTTTGTAAATTAAACTTACACAACGTAAAACAAAGATAATCTTATCTTTTCAAGTTAGTGCTATAAATATAACATTAGTATTGAAAAATATTTAAACTGTTGTAAAAATGCCACTTAAAGTAGATTTAATTGCATTTAAAAACATGATAAAGCCTCAAAAGACATTGCACAAGGACTGTTCTGAAAATAAAAAAAACGGTTTATTGTATTGTCAACAGCTGATTGCGTCATTGCATTATAGTCAAATAACGCAAAAACAAAAAACAAGTCGCAGTTGATATCGAACTCGATTACATTGTGAATACTTGACAAATTCAGTGTGAAAAAGTATCAAAATGAAATTCCAATACAAAGAAGAACATTCTTTCGAGAAAAGGAAGACAGAGGGCGAGAAAATTCGCAGGAAGTATCCGGATCGCGTTCCTGTTATTGTGGAGAAAGCCCCCAAGGCTAGACTTGGAGACCTCGACAAAAAGAAGTATTTAGTGCCATCGGATTTAACAGTGGGGCAGTTTTATTTTCTTATCAGGAAACGCATACACCTGCGGCCGGAAGATGCGCTTTTTTTCTTTGTTAACAACGTAATTCCTCCAACTTCCGCAACTATGGGGTCTCTCTACCAGGAGCATCACGACGAGGACTTCTTTCTTTATATAGCATTTTCTGATGAGAATGTATACGGCTATTAACTTCTTACATTTCAACATTTTCATAGCACTTCATGGTGTCCAATAAAATTACCATATGGTGAATTTTAGTTGTAAGGCTTAGCTTAAATATTTTATGTATGGTTACGCGGTGATTACAAAATTATTAGCACTTGTGGCATATATGTTTCAACTATTGATCCCATCACCTATTTAGTATAATGTTGTAATGTTTCCCTCTCTTTGTTTTGGATTATAGGCTTGTAATTATTTCTGTATCTAATAATAATAATTAAACAAAGAAATGTGTTATTTTTTCTATGAAAACCTTTATCTTATCTTTAAAATACATTGAACAACCTTAAAAAAAGTTGATCACATTTATTATATTGCAAGCACATAAAATGAAGGGGTATAAGAAATTTAATAGGATTGTAAGAGGAACAAGAGATAACAGAAGCAGAGTAGAAGCCTCATTCAAAATTGGATTGGTCCAATGGATACTACCTCCACTCTATAAAAGATTACAGTCAAATGACATTGTTCTCTCAATGGTCGCACGATAGCGTGTTCCTGTGGAGTACGGGAAAACAAAAACTCAAAAAAACAAAAAAGAACATAAAGAAACGTCGTGCGAACGGAAAGGGCTATTGTTTGCTCTATACCTAAGCTGCTAAAGAAAGAATTTCCGTCAGAATCTCGGATGATCACCTTTAAACAATAAATACGGTAACCGCTGACCGTATTTATTGTTTAAAATCACAAGAATTAAAGCTATTATTTGAACAATTCTTGTGTAAAACGAAGTGGAGTATCCTGACGCACCTCTTATCCTAATTTTAATTGCCTATGTGATGCAAATTATGTTCATGGCAGCGCCGACCTCATATTTGGATTACCATAGAAATCTGGAATTTGGAAACAAGTCACTAATATCGTCCTGTCCATAGGCTTCTGAAATGTAGGTACTGCGTATCGTGAGACGAGCCGTTTTGTTTATGCAATCGTAAGGCCCATACCATACCCCATAACGCAGGCGACTTCTCAAACATTTCGGCTCTGGTATATCAAATTAGTTTCGTCCACCAACACATTTCATTATGTGGAAGGCATCTCATTGCGGCTTAGGGTCACAAGGCCTGCTACTCCCACCATATGTGACTCTGTCTATGTTGCCTATCGGTTGTATACATTGTTGTTAGACAAATAAATAATTAACTATAAAGCCTTTGCTGTAGTAGTTTAAGTTATCGCCTATAAAATAAAGATAGTAAGCTCTAACCCCGTGAATGAACGGAATGAGTTTTTTCTGAACTTAAGTACCTGCAGTGATTTATCAACCAGGAGTCTACTGAGACGGAAAGCATCACGAGGAAACTTCCAACCGTTAGAAAATAAATTTAAAGACGTACCTACCTATAGTAGGTACAGCCGTGTTTGTAGGATGCGGACTGACATGCCATATATTTACCTACTTTTGTTAATTGAGGTAATACCTACATATATATTCTGTATATTTTTTTATATTATTCAACTTAAAAAACTGAAGTTAGTTTGTTTGGTTGAACGCACTAATTTCAGGAACTGCACGTTCAAATTGAAGAAATATTTTAGGGTTGAATAGCCCATTTATCAAGGAATGCTTGCTATAATCGCCTTTCTTAGCAACATTAAATTTGTGAAAAACGAGGACAAATGTTACGCAACCATTGTGCCATGATAATTGTGCGACGTCATTACAATGGAAACATAACGAACGCATTTGGTACTGAATGCAGTACTCGGGAGGTCTTCACAGGTATCAAAACAAGTTTCCACATCAATAAAAACTCGCACTGCTAACACGCACTGTATCTTTTAGGAATTTTGTTAGATGAAGCAAGGTCAAGTCGCGGACGAACTGAATGGTAAGGAAGAGGAAGAACTTGATTAAGTAAAAGAAAACGCTTCCTCAATATTGTCGTTAGTTCCATTTGCATATTCAGCATTTTAAATAATTACCCAGTCTGTCTTATGTGATCAGGTGCGAGGTCATGAATAATTTGCCAACAAATAAAAGCAAGAAAATGTTTTTTTTTATACGCAACTATCTCTGCCAACTCTAGGCGACCAGTAAAAACAACAAAAAAAGCCCTTTGCTTAATTGGACAGCAAGACTTACTTTCATATAGACAGATTAGAAGAATCTAAGGCAAAGGCTCCATCCGGGTTTGGCGTAAGTATTTACTATATAGGTATTATACATTTTTGTTTACAGACATCAAGACAGTACACGAATGTAATACCTGTTTCTAAATTAAATATGATCAACCCTGATAACTCGGGTTAGTCGCATCAGCGTTGGCCGTTATAAATTGAAGCTCAATCAAGCAAACTTAATTTATTTATCTAACTGTGTCTTATAAGCTCCATACAGAAACGAAAAAAAATCCGCGCCATGATGTAAGCAGATTTTTTCATTCGTTTATAGACACTTGCAAATGTGATATAGAAAATTGTATGAGGGTAGCAATAAACCAATTTATTTTTATTTATTTATTTATATTAGACCACACTGTTGCCCTCTCTCTTTACGAATTAAAATGACCAATAACACATGCTTAAATGTCAGAAACGATATTAAGGAATAAAAAAATTACATCATGTGAAAATTATTCCAATTTTAGTTTTAATATATGTATTGAGCTTCAGGTTTTCTTTCATAACAATTAACAATGTGCACATAGTGTTTAATACAAGTATTCGATCTCAATCCGGTCATAATGTTCAACCTTAAAAAATTTATTAAATATATGAACAGTGCGCAAAAGGTAGAATTACATTAAAGGTATGTTGATGTTTGATAACCAATAACAAACAATAACACATTTGAAAGTATTGAGTGTTATGTTTGATAATGTGAAAATGATTTAAGATAACATAGGCAATTAATGCAGATTTAAAATATATTTTCATGTCCTAAGACGAAGTCGAGAAGGATTCATGCGACCAATGAGTCGAAAAGTGGAATAAAATGACGCAATCCCAAAAGGAGGCTGTTATTATCGGAGGCCAAGATAACTTAATATTAGTGCGCAACACCAATATCTATGCATTAAAACATATAGCACTATGCCATGAAAAACCATTCAGAAAAGGTTGTCTGTGCAAAAACATAGCCAGGATCTACATTACTTAGGTAATACAATGATGATAAATCGAATTTACTTTATTAAATCTATCACATAACAATATACTCTCACACTTACAACAATTAAGCATTACTATGTTGAGATGCTATGAAGTTTTATCAACATCAAGTTTAGTTAAGTTTAAAAACTTATCATAAATATTATTGTTGTTATATTTATTTCGCAGCATATATTGAATGGTGAAAATTGTACACTCTATGCAAAATAATATTGATCATAGAGGCAAGTTTAATGCTTACTATTTGTCTTTTCATCCTCATTGAAACAGGTTTTATCTAAATTAAGTCACTCAAAAGATGCTCACGCAAAATATGAAATTTGATGATATAAAGCAGAAGCTAATAAGTTTTTTTTATGAAATCATACAACACTATCATATTAAGTGTTTTCTTTTATTTAATCATACAACGCTATCTTCCTATCTCTATATCTAGTGCGGCAATGAACTATTTCACTGAGATTACCCACCTAGTCACTCAACACCTTATTAGGAATAGGAATGTGTAAATATCAAAGACCATAACTCGATAAGAAATATACAAGCATTAAGAATGATAAAATCAACCATATTTATATTATATCCAAAAGTTTACAATATGCAATTCAATTTAAAGTATTCACGCGAATCATTATGACTTATTGCTAATGATAATAACCAAACTTAATTAAATATATTCTGAACTCAGTACAAAAATAATTATAATATAGGAAATCTGTTGCTAATTATGTGAAACCAAGCTAGAATCTGGTGTAATTGTGTGATCTTCGAGATGGACGTCCTCGAGATCGCATGCCGCGTCCTCGCGCACCGCTTTCACTGTCTAGAAAGTAAAAATACAAATTAAATTGTATTCTGATCGTTGACGTACTTATTTACATTTCAGTAACTTAAAAAAAGCTATTAGTGGATTTGTAAGTCACCACATAACCTCTCCGAGCGTTCTGTTCCTTGAGTGGTTAATTGATATAAAAATGAATCCACCAGCGATATATGACTAGTCAGTCAAATTATATTAATAACTGGAATGATCTAACCATTCCAGTTGACTCACAGCTGATCACTGATATTACAGTGAAATGATCTATCATTTCATTTTATGTAATAGTATGTATTTATATACTACGAAATAAGTCATGAAACAATATGCACATGAAGACGGAAATACGAAACATTGGAGTTTTATGCTTCCTAAGGCTAAGAACCCGCGACCTCTAACCTCGCAGCTCGGTCCTCTGACCTTAAAAGACGGAGCATAGAGGAGCCTTGCGGTCTGGGGGTGATATATATTACCATATATGATTACTACTCCGCCTCCCTGAGCTTCTTTAATAAACGATTTTTATTAGCGCTTGCAAACAAACAAACCACATCAGCCTTAATAATATAATATGTATTTCTAGCTGTGCCACGCGCTTTATGTTAGCCCGCATAAAATTCATTTTCGTGGGTATATGTTTTTTTTCTGGAATAAAACGTATCCTACAACTTAATCCACCTAAGTCGATCTCTGTGGCAAATTTTCATTCATTTCTATTCCGTAGAACAAGATGAGTAGAATGCATACATACATACATACATATCATCACGCCAAGTCCCTAACGGGGTAGGCAGAGAGAATAGAGCGCCAGTTCTCTCTAGACTTACATACCTCTTTCGCTTGGTCCACATTCATCAGTCTCTTCATACATGCTCGTCGGTTTCGAGTACTCTTAACGTTCCCGTCCTTCAGAGTCCGATCTATTTGATCCAGGTAGTTGGAACGTGGCCTTCCTCTGCCTCTTCTTGCACACACTTTTGCTTTGTATATCTGTTTCGTCAATCTTTCTTCACTCATCCTTTCTATGTGTCCAAACCAAGGTAACATGCCTTTCTTCATCTTTACAATCACGCCCTCATTCACGCTAGTTGATTTGCGAATCTCTTCATTGAGGATTCGATCTAATATCATTATGCCGCACATTTTTCGAAGAGATCGCACCTCGACTGCATTCAAGCTATTTTCATACTTCCTCTGACAGGATTCGCTGCCATACAATAAGGTAGGTACCAATATCGCGTTCTGTACAGCAACTCGAGCATTCTTGCTCAGACTTTTACTGCCCATCAACGCCGACATGGCTCCATTCACCTTATTTCCGGCAGTTATCCTTCTTTCAATATCTTTTTCATACTTTCCATCTCGTGTGAACATGCTTCCAAGATATACAAATTCATTCACTTGCTCTAGAATTTGCCCATTTACCGATATAGCACACTCGGTCACTTGTTCATCTCTTTCGAATACCAGAACCTTAGTCTTGCCAGCGTTTAGGCGCAGCCCCTTCTTTTCACATTCTTCTTTCATTATGGTAACTAGTGACTGCAGTTCGCCCTCTGATGACGCCAGTAAAACCGCGTCATCGGCGTATAATAGGCAGTTGACCACTAAGTTTCCCATTTTCACTCCACATCCGTTCGTTCTTAGTGCTCTCAGACAGTTATCTAGATATATAATGAACAGCCAGGCAGACATGATACACCCTTGTTTGACCCCCGACTTCACATCAAACCAGGGTGACATCTCACCGTTAACCCTAACGCACGCCCTCGCTATCACTATAGAGTGATTTCACGGCATGCAGTAGGGAACTGCTCACTCCATATCCAGGCAACACGTCCCAGAGTTCCTTTCGTACGACTCTATCAAATGCCTTCTCTAAGTCGACGAAAGCGCAGAAAACCCTTTGGTTAATATCCAAAAACTTTTCCACGATTCCGCGAAGCGAGAAGGTTTGATCCATACATCCTCTTCCTGGTCTAAATCCACCTTGGGATTCCCAGAGAAACCTTTCGGATCGCTCTTGCATTCTTATCGTCAGGATCTTCGTGTACACTTTACTAGCTAAGCTGACCAAGCTGATGGCTCTGTAGTTTGAGCAGTCCAATCGTGATCCCTTTCCTTTATAGAAAGGCACGATGACTGCTCGCCTCCAGTCGTCCGGAACATCACCCTTTTCCCAGCAAAGATTGCATAGCAAATAGATGACGTCCCAGACCGCTGGTCCACCGTACTTGATCATCTCAGCCGTAATCCCATCTATTCCGCAGCTTTTCCACATTTCAGACTTCTTATCGCACTTACAATCTCTCCCATACTTATTTTATCCGCTATAGGATCCTCGACAGATTCTGTTGGAGGCAGCTCTATGAGTAGATCAGCGGCATCATCATACATATCTTTGTAAAATTCACTCCATCGCCTGAGGACGTCTGTTTTGTCAGTAAGTATGTTATTGTCCTTCGAGAAAATCACATTCATCCTACTACTAGCTGTAACACAATTTCTGGACTTCTTAACTTCCCTCCAAAAAAGCTTTGCATTGTCCTTGAAATTATGTGACAGTTTTTCGTCTACAGTAATTTGGAACCTCTCACGCTTCTGAGCTATTATCTCTTTCGTACGATTTTATTGCAGGCGGTATTTTTCTTTCATCTTTTCTTTCATACTCTCACTTGAACTGGACATAGCCAAAATGCCTTGCTTTGCATCCTTCTTCCTTTTAACTTCTTCTTTCACTTCATCATCCCACCAACCATCACCATTTTTGCTTGTCCGCCCTTTCGAAATGCCACAAACCTCTTTCGCGGCGCATAATATGCTGGACTTAAGGAACTGCCAACAAACATCGACACTCTCAAACACATCTTTCGGTGGACAGGCTAGCTGTTCAGATACCCTTTCTTGATATCTGTCTCTAATAGCCGCATCTTGAAGCCTCCAGCTTTTGATGCGGTCTGTGACTGCAGAACAGGGACCCCCAGCGCGGGATCGCCAGCCCGCGAACAGACCTCTTATCCTAGTTATAACTAGGAAGTGGTCCGTTCCCAGGTCAGCTCCCCTATACGCCCTGGTGTCCATCACCTGTGTTCTGAGTCGCTGATCTATTAGAAACAGATCTATCATGCTTCGCTCATTTTTCCGTTCCCATGTATACTGATGAATCCTTTTGTGGTCGAACATGGTGTTCGCCACAAAAAGGTCTCTCTCCATGCATACCTCTAATATCAGCTTGCCTGCCTCGTTCACTCTCTTATCACCATACTTGCCGAGTACTGCCTCGTAATCCTTACGGGCTGTCCCGACCCATCCATTCAGATCACCACAAATAATCAGCTTTTCATTCCCTTCTTTCGTCTCTAGAACATTATTCACACATTCCCAGAACTTATTCAGGTCGCAAGTGTCCGCTGAGGCCACTGGAGCATATACCGCGACTAAAAACAGTCGGGTAAGGCCTATTTTAAAGCGAGCCCAAATAAGTCTGGGGCTCACCGCATCATAACTTATCATACATTCTGCCAAGCGGCTGGATAGTAGAATTCCCACTCCCTGGCAGGCGTGCTCGGTGTTTGCCACTCCTGACCACAGCACTAAACTCCCGCCCGGGAGCTCGTCTACTCCACTACCCTTCCGCTTGGTTTCAGACAAGCACACAACATCTAACTCGCTCTCTGTCATAACATCGATCAATTCGTTCATCTTATCAGCCATACCTTCTCTTACATTCCATACACCCATCCTACACTCCACACTCCACTTCCCGCCTAGAGGCACTCCGCGTGATGGGTGGCGGTCCCCATCGCCGCACTGTGAATTTTTCGCACCAGCGGGGACGGACTGGTGCGCGTCGCCTCGGGGGCACGCCCTAGCAGCCGTCCGGCCAATGCGCATCGAGTAGAATGGATTGTTGTATATTTATAAATGTGTGTTGGTGTTGGTGTAGGTGTTACCGGCGGCGCGCATCCACCGCTGCTGCGTGTGGTGCTGGTGGTGCGGCGCGCGCAGCGGCGAGGCGGCGGCGCGGCGCGGCGGGGACGCGGCGGCGCCGGCCGGCGCGCTGGCCTCCGCCTCGCGGCCCTCCTCCGCCACCTGCGCGGCGCACAACATCTACACTCTGCTACTACATAGGTACGCGCCCAACCACACCGATATTATTGTGTACTAGCTGTGCCCGCGACTTCGTCCGCGTGGAATATAACAAAAAATATTGTTCAGTTTCCAAAATAAAAGCTATCTGCCGGTGAAAGTCCCGTTAAAATCGGTCCAATCGTTTCAGAGATTACCCGGAACAAACAGACAGACAGACAAAAAAATTAAAAAATGAGATTTTGCTATATGTACCGTGTATTTTTAATATTATCCGAAAGGTTTCTCTGGGAATCCCAAGGTGGATTTAGACCAGGAAGAGGATGTATGGATCAAACCTTCTCGCTTCGCGGAATCGCGGAGAAGTTTTTGGATATTAACCAAAGGGTTTTCTGCGCTTTCGTCGACTTGGAGAAGGCATTTGATAGAGTCGTACGAAAGGAACTCTGGGACGCGTTGCCTGGATATGGAGTGAGCAGTTCCCTACTGCATGCCGTGAAATCACTCTATAGTGATAGCGAGGCGTGCGTTAGGGTTAACGGTGGGATGTCACCCTGGTTTGATGTGAAGTCGGGGGTCAAACAAGGGTGTATCATGTCTGCCTGGCTGTTCATTATATATCTAGATAATTGTCTGAGAGCACTAAGAATGAACGGATGTGGAGTGAAAATGGGAAACTTAGTGGTCAACTGCCTATTATACGCCGATGACGCGGTTTTACTGGCGTCATCAGAAGGCGAACTGCAGTCACTAGTTACCATAATGAAAGTAGAATGTGAAAAGAAGGGGCTGCGCCTAAACGCTGGCAAGACTAAGGTTCTGGTATTCGAAAGAGATGAACTAGTGACCGAGTGACCAATTTAGTAAATGGGCAAATTCTAGAGCAAGTAAATGAATTTGTATATCTAGGAAGCATGTTCACACGAGATGGAAAGCATGAAAAAGATATTGAAAGAAGGATAACTGCCGGAAATAAGGTGAATGGAGCCATGTCGGCGTTGATGGGCAGTAAAAGTCTGAGCAAGAATGCTCGAGTTGCTGTCCATTTAAACGCTGACATTTTGGTACTCACTTTATTTGTATACAACTCTGGGTATGTCAGAGGAAGCGCTGAAAATAGCTTGAATAATGAGATGCGATCTCTTTCGAAAATGCGGCGTAACGATATTAGATCGAACCCGCAATTCAGAGATTCGTAAATCAACTGGCGTGAATGAGGGCGTGATTGTAAAGATGAAGAAAGGCATGTTACGTTGGTTTGGACACATAGAAAGGATGAGTGAAGAAAGATTGACGAAACAGATATACAAAGCAAAAGTGTGTGCAAGAAGAGGCAGAGGAAGGCCACGTTCCACCTACCTAGATCAAATAGATCGGACTCTGAAGGACGGGAACGTTAAGAGTACTCGAAACCGACGAGCATGTATGAAGAGACTGATGAATGTGGACGAAGCGAAAGAGGTATGTAAGTCTAGAGAGAACTGGCGATCTATACTCTCTGCCTACCCCGTTAGGGACTTGGCGTGATGATATGTATGTATGTATTTTTAATATTAAAAAACTGACACTGCAATTTTATTTATTTTTATAGATTATAGATTTTGAGTGCCCTTTCAATACACTATTAGGCTTTAATAACTTATTTCCCCTTATTATTACCCCGTGGTTACACCTAAACAGAAATTGCATTCATAGGTAGATAATTATTCTGGAATAAAGCATATCGTATGTTAATTCCCCTTACAATCTATCCTGTACCAAATTACATAAAATTCTCTCTTTCAATATTACATATAAGGATCAGTACTTCATTTATATTCACTACACAGTTAATGTCGGCAATGCATTAGCGATACCACTGTGTTGAGCGTCCATAGGCGGAGGTAACCGTCTGTCTATTATCAGGCGGACCGCGTTTTTTCTTCCCACCATAACGGTATATAGAAATTAGATGGAATTAGGTAATATCTTAAGAAATTTACTTTACTTTTTTATTTGCTTTACGTAAATATATATATTACATATTACGAAAACTACATTAGTTCAACATAATCATGACATCAACAGATAACATGATTGATAGATAGAATTGTAATACTGGATTAGTAATAATTAGAAAAGATATAATAATTGGAAAGTTGGGTTGGAAAGTGTTATAATAATAATAGTTATAAATCTACAGAAAATCGCAGCAATACATTTACTATTGTAATATTTTTACTATTGTAACACTTTTTGCCCACACTACAGATGTTTATATTAGATACTTGGTTATTTAAAATGCAGCAATACACATTTTCTACCTATATGAATTAAAGAATTCAATGGACTATAAAATATGTGCAAATTAAAATGACTATCTACATTTGTAAGGAGACTCAAGTTAGTTTGGGATCCGGTGTTAAGAGCCTTCTTGTAGCACTGTTGACTCAGCTGTGTCCTAAGTGAAGTTTTCAGTGTCAGTATAAATTCGGCATGGCCATACAAAAAAATATTACTTATCACTCAGCACCCGTATACAAATTTGCGGTTGGTTATGCGCATATTATATACCCAACACATACGCAAACTAGTCTCCAGCATTCAAACAAATTATTAATTTTAACGGCTCGTATCACCATTGCTGTAAGGAATGTTCAACGATAATGATGTTTAATTAATCTTTACGCATCAAGCCGTAGCTGGATGGGTGGACCCAAATTATAGAAGTCCCCTCCTTACGAGCATCAAATTAAGTGGTCATCGCTATCTGTCGTCAAAAGAACATTTTTGGCGATCGTAAGAAATTGAAAGGCAATAAACATGACGTTATCTGCATTGCTAATAATAAAAACAGATGGTGGCAAGTAGAAGAATCGGAATTGTTATAGAGGAAGAATCCAAAAGCCTATCGAAACCTAAAACCTAAAATAATATCGATTTTACCACAGATGACCGATTTTCCTGTTGCTAGTTTAGCGAAGACAGTGTGTTTCGTCCAAAGAACTGGCAGACAGCACTTTCAATTAAAATTCATTATTTTAGTAATAACAATGGATATTTTCTAGGATACCTGCTGGGGGGAAGATGGTTCACTTCCCTGTGAACTAACAGCTGCTGCTTCCTCTTCAGCGCGAGACTCCTCCCAGTCACGGGTCTCTGTCCCTTCAGCTCCTACAAAATACAATTAATTTTGTTATACAGTAAGCTTTTACGTATTTGAGGATAGATTGCACGCTGTGGCGATTGACGGCGACACGGCGGAGGATACCCTCGTGCAGTAACGGTGGGCACTAACTGGAGTCGGAGGCGGCGTGGGGCGGCGCGGCGGGCGGCAGCGCGGCGGCGAGGTCAGCGTGCGTGTCGTGGTGGGCGGGCGGCGCGGCGGGGGCGCCGGCCTCGGCGAACGTGAAGCGCGCGCCCGGCCCGCCCGCGCCGCCCGGGGCGCCGCCAGCGCCCAGCGGGGACACCACGGCCTCGCCAAACCTAGCGATCATTATATACATGCTTCATCCTGCTTGTGAACGCGTTATCCCGCTCGCATAGAAGGCGTGCTGGATATCGGACAGCGCTAGCAAGGCGATAGATAATGTTTAAAATGAATGAATCTAGAAATTGGTGATAGATCAGAATCGGATCACACTGGTAGATTGCGTCCACATTAGATCCAATACTCCATTACCCATTATTCTAATAGTTTAGTTAGCTATTTCAAAATTAATACAGAAACACGATATTGGGTATAACAGAGAAAAACAAACCTATCATTTACTACATGAACATTAAAACTAGAAATGTTTCTTACATATAAACGAATTCGCGGTTGCTATTGTCCGTCAGAACTGTTCCATACAAAAAAAGGAAATTATGAATGAATGATTAATAGTTAATCTATTATGTAATAGGTATGTATATCTATATGCTAATGGCAACAAATAAATAATCATAGCAATTTTTCCTAAAATCTAAATATGGAAGCAATAAATGATATGGAAAAGATATTTCTAGGATTTATTGAAAGATGTATTTTAACATTCACGAAATTGAAGCGTTGTATATATAATATAAGTGATCATTGTGCATATTGCAAGGAAGTCATGTAATTGCTTACCCGTCATTACGTCTTGGAACATATAGTGTTGGGGTCGACGGCACTATGCTGTCGTCACCGTCGTCACCTCCACTAGTGCCCAGCGATAACGCTCCACTTTCTAAAACAAGAGAAATAAAAAACAATAAGAAAAACCACGTCCACCACAAACCAGGTCCACCTGTAGAGTTTATAAAAAAAAAAAACTGGATTCCAATATCAAATTAACGCAATGAATGCATGACCGTACGGCAACAGTACCAAAAGTATGTGTACGTATAATAATGCCGAGTTAGGCAGGGAGAGTACAGCTCCAGTGCTCTCCAGACTTACAGATCTCTTTCGTTTCATCCACATTCATCAGTTTCTGGATACATGCTAACGGTTTCGGGTACTTTTAACTCCTATCCAACCTTGAGTGTCCGATTGATTTGATCTTTGTAAAACATACAGTGAAATAGTGAGACTAACGCTCAGTGCCGCTGCTGATGGCCTCTATCTGCTGGTGCTGTGGCGCCGACTCGGCATCGGCCTCGGCGGCGGCTACAGAGCCACTGGCGGCCAGCCCGCCCTCGGCCTCGTCGCCCTCCTCGGCATCCGAGCCCGCCTCTGGGGACTGCGCCGGGGATTCCTAGTCACAAATCGTGTTGTCGTGTCGTTTAGTCACAAACTTTCGGACTTAATTAATATCAAATTGAGGTGCCCAGCTTTAATTGCTGCTTGAACTATATTTTATACCTGTGGGGCTTTGGGGCTGCCAGCCTGGAATAATTACAGGTCAGAAAGGAGTATTTACATTTTACTGCAGTCTAGCTACACACAAATATTTTTTGTTGCTGTTAGCATACAATGACCATATTACCTGGCGCGCAGCATTCTCGGCGTCGTCTCCTTCTACATCCTCTTCCTCCTCACCACCCTCCACTTCTTGTTCCTCGTCTATATCTTCCTCGTCTTCTTCTCCATCCTGATAAAACAACGACTGATATATACTGTCATTCATACCATCTTTCATACGTTAAAAAAGTCCATGGCTCGCCTTGCGTGCCATCCGCAACGAATCAGTTAAAGAAAAATTATTTATTGTTATACATTTACGTACCCGATACATAGTGCCTGTGCAACGCTCGTCGTCTTCCTCCGAATCCACCACGATCACGCCCTCATCATCCTGGTCACAGCGTGACGACGTCGGAACTTGATACTCCACCTCCACAGATCTTTCGAAACCCTTAACCACAGACAAAGTAGCAGAACATAAATTGCAAATTAATTTATATAGAAATTCAGACCACTAATTCAAAAGAAACAGATAGGGTGATATTGTGTGTCTATCAAGTATGTTCAATGACAGATATCTAGCAGTTTTAGAATAGTATGAACAACTTTGGAGCAACACTGGGCAAGTCAGCGCCCGCTTTTAAATAGCATCTTTTTAATAGCTCGACATGTTTTTTCCAGTACAAATACGACCCGTCTTTTCCACCATGTCTGACTACAATATTATTGTATATAATTTATAAAATATATATTATAAATATATTGGTAGATTTTTTTGGCAGGAAAGGGGAAATCACCTAGGGTATGCTATCCATCTTTGGGTAAAATTCCACGTCCATTTCCGTTAAGTAGTTTTTCTTGTGTAAGAGGAACTAACAAACTCACAAACTTCCGCATTTATAATATCAGTTGACTATACCTGGACACGCGTTCTTTTCGAGGTGACCGGTCGCGACTGCAGCCTTCTCTTGGCAGGTCGCGCGTCGGGCGGCGCGTGTGATGTGCTAACGCCGGCCGGGGTGTTGGATGTGCTCACACCGGCCGGGGTGTGAGAGGTGCTAACTCCGGCGGGAGTGTGAGAGGTGCTCACACCTGCCGCCGCGTGTGACGTGCTCACACCAGGTAACGCGTGCGATGTGCTCACGCTTCCCGATGACTGCGACCCGCCCACAGAGGTCGGGGCTCCAATAGTTCCTGAATTCAGATATAACAAACAATGTGAACAAGAAGTATTTGTTTCCAATAAAATATTTTGTAACATTTTCAATTATGCGTGTCGTGGATTTATTAGCTGATTTAAATATATATTATATATTATATGTACCTACTAGTGAAACAGATCTGATTATGGTCAGTTTGTTCTCTGCTCTAGTCATCATGTTGCAAATTGTTCATGTACTGACATGAATAATTTGCAACCATGCATTTTAAATTTTAGTTAGGACTAGCGATTCCAAAGTCAGGAGATTAAGCATATATGTACCTTCTTTGAAAACATACCTGACTGGCTGAAAAACGCATTGAAACCTGTTCAGTGGTTTTTGTGCTTATCGATTTAGATGTTAGACCATTGTGTCGCAGGCAACTGCTCGAACCACTCGGCCACCACGGCTCTTTTTCTTTAATATGTTGTTTGCAATATATTGGATAGCACGTACCAGGCGGGGGCGCGGCGGGCGTGGCGGGCGCGGCGGGCTCCACACGCGGCAGCACCATCGCCACTGCCTGCCCACCACACACCTAACTCAATTACATAACTCACTGTCCTCGGCCACAGCTCTTACAGTGGCACACGACATGTTTGCATAATGATAAGGTTTCGACTTAGGGAATACAAAAAAGCATGAACTGCAGGATTGCGCCACAGTGAGATTTTGCGCTTCGCATATATGTAATGCGGCACGGATCCCTTAACTCCTTTACCTGACATACCCGGATTGATTGCAAGAGACCACCAAATTCAAGGGAGAAGGCATAGCACTCCCGGTCCGTAGTTGCCTGACTCGAGCATTATATTAAAAAAGATCGCAACCGTACCTCTGACAATTTGATTGCATATAGGCCATACGGCCATCGCCGCAATCATAAACTACCTATACATAAATCTACATTCAATACATTAACCATCGTAAATTACTTAATTCTCACTTTCTGGCCGGACATATCAATCAATAATTCCAACTACTAACATGAAGCCAACATATGCCAGATTTATATATAGTAATCAATGGGTATAATACCTGCTGTGGTGGCTGTGAATGTGAAGGCTGTGCGGAGCTATCGCTGGATCCCGCGCTGCCCATGCCAGCTTCACTCGTGTCCATATCCTAAGGTTACCATAACACACCTACATTAATATTAACAGCATACAATTAATTGAATTGTCGATCCGGATATCGTCCTTATTTAGAACGGAACGAGTCGACAAACTGTATCGCGGCACATATTCCTTACTGCACATATACCTTATTGGAGGTCAAATCCAAGTCGAATTCAGAATATGGAGAGCATGAGCATTTCAAGTGCATAAATAAACATAAGTACTTTGCTGGGTATTATATGTAGCTGGCATGTAAATAGTACCTGTGTAGACTCCGGAGGTGCGGTGGAGGCGGCGAGCGCGGCGCGAGGCAGCGGGCGCGAGGAGGACGCGGGCATGTACTCGGTTGTGTGCGCGTCGTGCGGCGCCGTGGGGCCCACCTGCGCCATCGGCCGGATGGACGCCAGCGGCGTCTCTCCGCCGCGGCCTCGGGCCGTCACGCTTTGCTGTGCTACGCCTGACGGTCGACAATCTATTTTTATGGTTACTGCACTTCTCTAATATGTAAAACTAAGAAAATAACTGAAACTTTTTCCACTCTAGTTTATTGGATAGATACTGCTCGTCAGCTTGACCTTGAGCCGAGATCGATGGTGCTAAGAGAAGAGCAAGGCAGATACGTGGGACTCAATTTATCATACAAAGTTGGCGTCATCAACATCCAAAACATCTTAAGCAAAAAAAAGCACCGATTCTAAGATTTGTTTATTTATTATTTCCATATTAGAGCTGCGCACTAGCACTTATACTAATAGGTACACTTTTTCATACTGTCTTCTCACAGAACTCCAGGTATCCTTGCAGTCATCTGCAAGGAGATCACATTCAGGATATTCTAGTCTAGTAGTAAGAGCCGTGGTGGCCGAGTGGTTCGAGCAGTTGCCTGCGACACAAAGATCGCAAATTCGAATCCCAACTGTACCGAGTTTTTCTGAACTTAAGTACAGTGATTAGTCACACCACGAGCTTTACGGTGAAGGAAAACATCGAGAGGAAACCTGCATACGTCTGAGAAGAAATTCAAAGGCGTATGTATAGTCATGCTTGAGTAACGGTGTCGGACTCGCCATCTGTCACGTTGGCACATAATATACCTCATGCGGAAAGTGGGTGTGTGGGTATTATTACCTATACACCTCTGCCTACACCTTCGAACCACCTTCGGATCATTGTGGGAAGGCGTGAGGATTCACGTTTCACAAGAGCGTTAGAGCGACAGGGGAGCGCGCTCGCGCAACAGATGTGTTTTCATAGTCTAAGCCGGCGAGCATGTATGAAGAGACTAATGAATAAACATAGAGCGAAAGAGGTCTGTGAGTCAAGAGTGTACAAGCACTCTACTCTTGCAGCCTTCCCCTTGAGGGACTCGGCGTGCTGATATGTATGTTCACAGGGTAAGAAACTTTATAGGATGGATAATGGATGTTTTCAAAACCTCCAAAGGAATGGTTGTGTGAACCTAAACCTCTAAAATTTGCCAGCAACCAAAAGGTCTACATCGCGCGAAAAATTATATCCATGGTATTTGCTTATCATCGGCTATGAGTGCTTTTCAGCGAGCGCTCATAGTATAGGTATATAATGTGATGGTTGTAAAATGGGTGTGCTAAATGTTAATTGATATAAACTTAAAACTCACCGGCCATAGGCTTTATGTTTGCAGTGGGCGGGTCACTGCTGGTTTTCTCTACTGAAGCTTGTTGTTTAGATGCCGAGGCCTGGTTGGCTAGCTGTCTCTGCAACATGTTCACCTTCTGTAACAATGCTTCTACTTCTCTGTTTTTTTCTGATTGCGCTTCACCTTTTTCCTTCTCCAGTCGTGATAGACGCCCCTCGTATTGTGATTTTATAAGGGCTAGTCTGACATCCTGTTCATCGCGGGTGCTTTGTTCGATGGCCCCAATCTTAGTTCGTGATTCATCCAGTTCTCGACTTAGGGTATTCTTTAGTTCAGTGAGTTGAACTATTTTGCTCTTAGCCTGTTTCAAAACTTGTTTTGCTTTTTCTTCTTTATCTAAATTAGCGGTTCTCAGAGTTTCGAGCTCCTGTTTTATCTTTTCATTGTTTGTTTTCTCTGTCTCAAGTTTCCCTTGAAGATCAACTAATTGTTCCTCCATTTTCTTTGTACTTTCGTTAATTGCAGCATCTGCAGCCGCAACCTCCCCTTCTGTTTTTTTCTTTTCTTCATCTACAGATTTTACTAATTCTTCATATTGTAATTTGTACTTTTTAGCTATTTTTCTTATCTGCATTTCCTTATTTCTTATATCTGCTAATGAAGCATCTTTACTAGATAGTTCTTCAGCTAATTTTCCGTTAGACTCTGAAACTGTTTTAAGTTCAGCTTTCACTCTAGTCAGTTCTTCAGTGAGACGAGCTAGATCATCTCTGAGAACCTGCAAATCTTCAGACAATTTCTTATTTTCTTCCGCCAAAGTATTCTGTTGACGTGACAGATTGGAATACTGCTCTTCTAATTTTGATTTTTCCACTTTAATCGTAACAAGTTCTTCATTTACTTTCCTGACATTCTCCTTTTCGTTAGTCAACATCTTGGCGAGAGTTTCTCTTTCATTTTGCAGTCGTTTCCAATCTTCAGGACTTGTTTTATTCGCACGTTCTACTAAAGCATTCACCCTAGTTCTCCACCTTGCACAATCAGCCTTCAAAGAGTTGTTTTCAGAAGCCAGAGTTTCATTCATTGATTGAATATCAGATATTTTTTCTTGTAACGGAACTAAGAGAGCTTCCATAGCCTTCTTTGATAATGAAAGTTCTTCAACGCGAGCTGATAATGCATCCCGTTCCTCTCTCAGAATCCTATTGCTATCGGTTAATGCATTCAGAGTTTCAACTTTTCGCAGTAAATCAGATTGCTTGGTTACAGTTACCATGCTCACTTCAGATCGTTCTCTTTCAGCTGCTAGTGCCAATTTCGTGTCATCAAGTTGCTTTTCAGCAATTTCTAATTGCGATTTAAGTCTCATGGTTTCTGCTTGCAAAATGTCAAATTTGGCCATAGCGATATCCTTTTCTTTTCGTAAAAATTTTACGATTTGGAAAAGTTGTTCAGATGACTTTATTTCGTCTTCATTTACAGAAATATTGATGTTAGAATCATTTGCAGATTCATTCATACTCTCCGACTGCGATCTGGATGCGTGAGAGACGGATAACTGAGTTCCCAACGCTTGGATTTGATCATGTAAGACCGAATTCTGCTCGTTTAAATCTTTAAATCGTTGCATCAGCTGTTCATTTTCACTGGTTAATTTCTTTTGTCTTTCAAGCCATGACACCTTTTCGGTTTCTAATTTTTCAACTGCACTATTTCTTAAAGCCACCAATTCGTTAAGTTGATTTTGAGATTTCGTGAGCTCTTCTTTCACTTGAGATAAAGTTTGAATATCAGTGGAGTGTAATATCATCTCATGTGTGTATTTTTCTTCTGCTTTTTGGACCGCCTCAGATAGTTTTGTAATATCGGCGCGAGCAACCTCTACGTCTGAGCGATAGTTCTCAATACAAGTCAATGCAGTTTTCAATTCTTCTTTAGCATTTGCCAATTCATTCCGTAAAATGTTAGTACTGTTGGTGTGATCACCATTTGCATGTAAAGATAATTCTGCTTCTAGCTCTGAACATTTATCTTCAAGTTTTTGTACTTTAGTCGAATAATCTAATAGCTTAGATTCGGTTTCTGCTTTGTATGACTCATACTCACAATTAAGTGATTTTAATTCCTTTTCTGCATTTTCTGAGATATCACAATATTGTTTGATATGCTCTTTAGCTACACTAAGCTGTTCTTGTAACACTCTTATTTCTACCTGGTTATCAGACAACTTATTTTCAAGTTCTCTGATTTTCTTAACTGTATCAAAAGCACCATCAGTGCTAGGAGAAAGAGCAATTTTAAGTTTTTTTGTAAGTTCGTCATTAGACTTTTCTTTTTCAATTAGGTCTTGTCTCATCTCTGTGATTTCTTTTCTCATTACATCTGCTGCATCTTTTTCTTCTTGCATACGTGACTTTGCAGTTTCTGTCTGACGCTCTAGATGCGCCGCTAATTCTCTAAAGCGATCTTGTTCTTCCTGAAGTCTTCTTCTGAGCGCTGAACATTCTCTGGTTGCTTCATCTAATCTAGACTCCAGCTTGGCACGATTTTCAGCCTCTACCCTCTCTAAGCTTGCTTTGATTAATTCCAAATTCTTTAACAATAGGGACTGACCTTGCCTTTCTCGGCCAACCATTTCTTTTTCTGTTTGCATGCGCATTTCTGCATCCTTCAGCAATTTACATTCTAATTTCAAGTTTTCTAGTTGAATTTCAGCTGAAGCAAGTTTGCTATGCGCATTTAAAGCCTCATCTCTCAAATGCTGCAATGATACTTCGTGTTTGGCAATAGTTGTGTTATAAGCTTTATTTTTTTCTTCAAGTGAAGTTATTTGTTTCTTATATGTTGCAATATTAGCTTGCAATGTTTTTAGCCTTTCATTATTGTATTCTGATGTTGAGGCACTCTTACTGTTAGAAGCAGTGAGTTTAGCAATTTCTTGCCTCATACTGTCAATTTGCTCAAACAACATCCTTTCATTGGTAACTTTCTCTTCTTTGTAGGTTTTATATTCTTCTTTAAGAAGTTCCAACTGTTTATCAATTTCTTTATATTTTATTTCAAATGAAGAGACTTCTTTATGACTTTGCTGCTGAGCCTTTTCAGGTGATGTTTCCATTACAAGTGAATCACTTTTGTCAAGGTCTGAACTATCTGATACTTCCAGGCGTTTACCCTTCATATGATCATGGTAAAGTTTTTTAAACATATCCCGTTGTCTTATGAGCCCATTCACCATTTTGGTTTGGCGATCTTGTGCTTCTGTTAGTTCTGTAACTCTGTTTTTCAATGCCTGTATTTTATTTTGCATATCACCTATTTCAAACTGTTCTTTTTGATGTTCTAATTCTTCTTGTTTTTCAGTCAATTCACGAACCAATCGTAGAAGCTTTTGATTGTTGGTTTGTAGTTCTTGAATGTCACTGAATGTTACCAAAGTCTTTGATATGATGCGGGAAGAATTTATATCTGATGAATTTGTTGTGATTGATCCAGTATGTGATGAATCATGATCACCATTTGGTAAGAGACCTCCTCGACTGTGTTCAATTTCCTTGAGTAAAAAGCAAACTTGACGACCTAAGTCAGCAAGTTCACCTTTCAATTTGCCATTTTCTCTACTATAATGATTTGCTATTTTTGATGATTCACTGTAATCTTCTCTGAGTCTATTGCACTCAATTAGCAGTGAGTCCATTTGCTGGGACAATGCAGTGTTACTTTCTAATGCCTCTTCATAGTCTGCCTTTTGCTTCTGTAAAAGAGGTGCCTTTTCCTCCAACTCTTGAACAATGGTATTTATGGTAATATTAAGCCTACGATTCTCCTCTTTTTCGTGAGTTAATTCATCAGATACTTTCACTAATTGAGAGTATATTTGTGTAAGTGACATTCCTGATTTCAAAAGCTTACTAGCTGTCGCCGCTGATGGAGCTAAGTCACTCAAAGCCATATCTAGATTGTGAGCATTTGCTGCTTTTAGTAAATCATTTGCATGCTCTAGTTCATTTTTGAGAGATGATATTACTTCATTCTTCTTTTCCATTAATTCTTCGTGATCTAGTTCAGATTGCTTATACTTAGTTTCTAGTTCACCATACTTTTCAGTAGCTTCATTTAATAACTTTTGCAATTCTGATATCCCATCAGTCAACTCTAATGTCTTTGCTTCCGCGTCATCATGCATAGTTTTAAATAAATCTGCAAGTTTCGTTTTTGCATCCAACTCTTTCTTGTAATTTTCTGTCATTTTATTTTCTATTTCTCTCTGTTCCATTAATCTTTGTGTAAGATTTTCAGCGCGAGTATTTAAATTTCTTTTTACCTCATTTAATTGTGCTATAGTATCATTGGCAGAATTTAGTTCTTCAACTTTTTCAGCTAATTGTGTCTCTAAGGTGACTAAACGACTGGTATTGTTTAGCCTTAATGTTTGCAATTCAGAAGTAAGTCTATTGACTTCTTCAGTTAATCCAGCAATTTGGGAATTAAGCAACACTCTTTCCTGTTCTATGCGCTTCTCGCGATATTGAAGGGATAATTCTTTGCTCTGAATTTCATCATTCAGTGCCAAAGCTTCACATTTTGCATCAATAGCACTACGTAGTTGCTGTGAAAGGGCAGTCTCATTTGCTGTTAGTCTCTCAACTTCTGTGTCTCGCCGTTGCAAGATCCGGGTCAAGTCATTTCTTTCATCCACAGCAGCATCTCGTGCACTTTTGAGTGAAATGATTTCATTTTCTAAACGACAAATTTTATCTCTAGCTTTCTCAAGTTCCGCAGTTAATGATTCTACATGTTTTCCTAACTCAGTGACTGTTTCATCAGATGCTGATAATTTTTTTGCTGCTTCTTCATATTTTGCTGTGATTTCAAGGATAGAAGCTTCTAATGTAGATAGTTTGTCACCTAAAAATTCAGAAAATATTTGTTGTAACATACACATACTGAAATGGTACAATGGCAATATAATACATGCTATGTATCTGTAAGAATCTCTAGAGAAGCTTTTAAGAACTCAATATTCTGACCACCAAAAAACCAAGTATTTGACCAAATATTATGTGTGTTGTGAAAGTTGCAGCAGATTAAGTACAACTATATGTTATATACACCACATTAATTAAATGTTTCCCTATAGTATAAATTATGCATTAAATCCCATTTAGAGTTCAAATGTTTGAACATAATAAGAACTCTGTACTATTTGAGATTGAAAGGTATTTCATAAGGGCAATAGTTGTTAACTCTTCAATAAAATTAAATATTTAAAATCTGAATGTATATCCAAGAAAATACTTCAATTTGAAAATGTTGCAGCTTATACCAAAGAGTTAACCTATCCTTGGTTACAATGTATTATGAAACCACCCACCACCTAGCATAACAGATGAAAGATGGTCATGGACTTGTTATCTATCATAATGGTACCTAAATGCAGCTACACAGCAGTTTCAGTTGTAACACCCATACCTATATTTATATTATTAATATATTTAATATATATACTATACTTAGTACACAATACACCATTTAATTCAACACCATGGTCAATTTACAACAATATAAACACAATTTACATAATTTTTATTAATATGATAAAGGTTATCTTCACCAAACTACCTTCAACAAACTTTCAAATTTGCAACTAAATACACAAAGAAATTGCCTAGGAGTCTTAATGGACGTGTGATTTTTTAAAAGATATTAATGCATACTTATAGTTTTAAACCTTTTAAACCAATAAACTAAGTACTTACGCGTAGTAGTCAGAATAGGTTATGATGCTCGAATAACAGATTCACAGACAAGTGATTTAGGAAAGCGTTAAACACCGGTCCTTACCTATTTGTGATTTGTTGGCCTCGTGCAGTGCTTTGGAAGTCAAGTATTCTTCAAATGTTTTATCAATATATGCATTAATTTTATTAGCAACATGGTTCGACAAATTTGCAATTTCTGATTCGGACAAAACATTATTTAAGTGGTTTTTAACACCGGCGTCGGACTCTGCAGCTTCCATTTTGGAGTTTCACACACACAGCCAAACAAGAACAGCTACTAGTAGCTATAGACATAGATATAGAACCATAAATACAGATGCATAAATTATTGCATATACTTTGTGGTCAAAGATTTTGATATTGCTTTATCAATTTATTGGCACCCGAAACTTTCATATTCAATTAACATACTTAATTATATAATTACAAACGTCAAGCCCATAATTACCGCTTGTCTTATTTATAATTTGTACAACAAATCTTTAGTAGATATTCCACCATTTAGTCTGTCACATGAGTTAGAATGTAGCCATTAACTTTAATGCGAAATATCTCAATACTTACCGCCCTTCCAAAAGACTCATGCTCGAATAGAATGCAATGCACATGTATCAGTTAAGTCACCATTTTTTGGGAATCACAAAAAGTTAATTATTCTGTCTGTGCGTCTGCGTACGCGTATTAAATAATTTATATATATTTATCCTCATGCCTTACCACAAGGGTTCACGTACAACTATATATACATCTTTGAATGTATTCTCAAACTTATGCAGGTTTTCTCTCGATGTTTTCCTTCAACAGCTCTGGTGATGTAGAGTCTGCAAATGCTTTGTTAAATTATATACTTAAATTGTCTTTTTATTTTTTTATTGAATATTTTTGTAACAGTTTACAACTATTCATAAACTGACACACTGAGCCTTTTGGACGTAGCAAAACAATAATTATCTTAATCTCTTAACTATCCTCAAGATAATACTTACATACATACATACATATCATCACGCCAAGTCCCTAACGGGGTAGGCAGAGAGTATAGAGCGCCAGTTCTCTCTAGACTTACATACCTCTTTCGCTTCGTCCACATTCATCAGTCTCTTCATACATGCTCGTCGGTTTCGAGTACTCTTAACGTTCCCGTCCTTCAGAGTCCGATCTATTTGATCCAGGTAGTTGAACGTGGCCTTCCTCTGCCTCTTCTTGCACACACTTTTGCTTTGTATATCTGTTTCGTCAATCTTTCTTCACTCATCCTTTCTATGTGTCCAAACCAACGTAACATTTAAGGGAGGGAGGGCACAACGGTTAATTCCCGTTCAAATTCGGAGCAGCCCGACTGGTACCATTACCTCCGCCTTACAGAAGATCGCAGCTAAATGGCATTACCCTCGGGTGTGTCGTGTTCCTGTGGTGAGTAAGGTCGCCAGGCTCCAAGAGGCAGCGGTGTGTCGGCAGCACAGGACCAGTGGTGCAATTCCGCCGTGGTGGTGACCAGGCGCGGCATGTCGGTGCGGTTGTTAGGGAGACCCGGTGAAACGGCTGTCCGCTGGCCGCCCGCATATAGTAGGGGTCCCGAACCCAGGGATCACCTAATCTCCGCCCTGGGAGGCTGACCTGCACATGTGTGTAAAGTCCTTGGTGTAGTGGTCGTGCCGGAGGAGGAGACCGGAGTGGACCCGGCCGCTGCATCAGGGGGGGATCGGGGGCCCTTCCGACTTCCGCTCCGGCAATCCGCACTACCTGTACATCACTGTGGCGGATTGAGACTGCGCTTTGTCCTCGTTGATGCTGACACAACGATTCCTCTTTTCCTTTTCAGCACCCTTAAAAATCAATAATGGCCAAATACAAAAATAGTAGATTTTTCTCAGCGGCCTCCCCATCCACATTAAAAATGGACTTTTGCAACATCAGGGGACTTCATTCTAACCTAAACGCAGTCCACCAACACCTTGAGACGACGCAGCCGACTCTGCTATTTTTAACGGAGACGCAGATATCCTGCCCCGATGATACATCGTACCTGAACTACCCCGGGTACAAGATGGAACACAATTTTGTGCGCCGCGCCGGGGTATGTATGTACTTCCGGGAGGATATTTGCTGTCGACGTCTCCACGGCCTTGAAGACAGAGACCTGTCAATTTTGTGGGTGCGCGTAGACTATGGTGGCAACACTCGAATCTACGCGTGCCTTTACAGGTCCCATAGCGGTGACACAGACACAGTTCGCCTATTTGAGCACCTGCAATCGACAACGGACAAAGTACTTGAGCAGTACACCTCCGCGGAGTTGGTGGTTTTAGGAGATTTTAACGCTCACCATGTTGAGTGGCTTGGTTCTCGGTCCACTGACTGCGCGGGGAGGGCTGCTTACGAGCTTGCCCTGGCTTATGGCTATCGCAGCTGGTACAGGAACCAACCAGAATACCTGATATCGAGGGCCATACAAGCTCCTTACTGGACCTTCTGCTGACCACGCGACCGGACAGCTATTCCATCTCGGTGGGTGCGCCGCTTGGCACATCCGACCACTGTCTGGTCCGGACGCAAGTGCCGTGCGCAAAGGCCGAAGTGCCCCGACCTCCGGTGCGGCGGCGCATGTGGCACTACAAGGCAGCAGACTGGGATGGATTGCGTGAGTTTTACGCATCGTACCCGTGGAGGCAGATCTGCTTCGCATCAGAAGATCCAGACCCCTGTGCAGCAGCCGTCGCTGAGACGATACTGGCGGGAATGGAATGCTACATTCCAAACTCGCTAGTAGCTACAGGGGGAAAGAAACAGCCGTGGTTTAATAAGCCCTGCAAGGAAGCTAAATTATCCAAGCAAGCCTTGTATGAGGCGTGGACTACGGCTCGATCCAATCTGGACCCCAACATATCTGATGCAAAGCGGAAACTTAATGCTGCCTCGAGGCACTGTAAGCGAGCGATTGCCAGGGCGAAATTCGATTGCAGAATTCGCAGAATTGGTAAGAGACTCGCTAGCTACCCTTCTGGCAGCCGTGCTTTTTGGTCCCTTGCCAAGGCTGCTGAGGGAAACTTTTGCCAGTCGTCCCTACCACCACTCCGTAAGCCGGATGGTAACTTGGCCCACAGTGCCAAAGAGAAAGCGGATCTATTGGGCTCTCTCTTTGCCTCGAACTCGATTATGGATGACGGAGGCGCCACACCGCCAACTATCTTGCGGTGTGAGAACTCTATGCCGGAGATAAGCATAACCCAACGGGAGGTCCGGCGGGAGATGCTGTCTCTGGACGTCCATAAGTCGAGCGGGCCAGACGGTATTCCGGCAGTGGTGCTTAAGCGGTGTGCTCCTGAATTGTGTCCTGTTTTGACGCGCCTATTCGCGCTTTCCTACTCCACCCAAAAAGTCCCAACTTCGTGGAAGACCGCCCACGTGCACCCAGTGCCCAAAAGGGCGATAGATCAGACCCATCAAATTACAGGCCGATCGCCATCACCTCCCTCCTCTCTAAAATTATGGAGCGAGTGATTAACACGCAACTCCTGCGATATCTAGAGGGTCACGGTTTGTTGAGTGACCAACAGTATGGCTTCCGCCACAGTCGCTCAACGGGTGACCTTCTAGTATATCTCACGCACCGTTGGTCACACGCCATTGAGAGTCAAGGTGAAGCATTAGCTGTTAGCTTGGATGTGGCAAAAGCGTTCGATCGGGTCTGGCATCGCGGTCTTCTATCGAAACTTCCATCCTACGGACTGCCAGAGGGATTATGAAAATGGGTCGCCAGCTTTCTGTCCAGCAGATGCATAAGAGCCGTCGTTGACGGTAGCTGCTCCGAAAGCATGGACATTAATGCTGGAGTCCCGCAAGGCTCTGTGTTGTCCCCGACTCTGTTTCTTCTGCATATTAATGACATGCTTTCTATTGAAGGCATTCATTGCTATGCAGATGACAGCACTGGGGACACTTACTACACGGGCCGTGCTAATCTCCCTCGATCCACTGTGGAGGAAAGTCGCGAACGACTTGTGTCTGAAATCGAGAGTACACTTCGCAGTGTCTCCGATTGGGGTCGACTAAACCTAGTCCACTTCAACCCCACTAAGACACAAGTGTGCGCGTTCACTGCTAAAAAAACTCCATTCGCTGTGGCTCCACAATTCCAGAACACTCCCCTGAACATCTCGGAGAGCATTAGGATCCTTGGGGTCGATTTTCTAGCGATGTTCAGTTCCGTGGTCATTTAGAGGACAAGGCTAAGCTGGCGTCCAGGAAGCTCGGTGTGCTCAACAGAGCTAAGCAGTACTTCACATCTTCACAAAGGCTGCAACTTTATAAGTCGCAAGTTCGGTCACATATGGAGTACTGCTGCCACCTGTGGGCTGGAGCCCCTGGATACCAGCTAGGGCCTTTTGACGCGGTTCAGAAACGCGCCGCTAGAATTGTCGAAGATCCCATGCTCACAAGCGGCTTGGAATCACTAAGTCTGAGGAGAGACTTTGCCTCTCTGTGTGTGTTCTACCGCTTGTATAACGGGGAGTGTCCTGCAGAATTGTTCGACATGATGCCCACTTCCACCTTCTACCACCGCACCTCTCGCCATCGACGGGGAATTCATCCCCATACCTCGGAACCACAAAGGTCTCGCACTGTGCGCTTCCAAAGGAGTTTTCTTCCGCGAACGCTCAGGCTGTGGAATGAGCTCCCCGTTGAGGTTTTCCCTGGAGAGTACAGCATGGAGTTCTTCAAGAAGGGTGTGAAAAGATTCCTGCAGGGTCGGCAACGCGCGAGTGATACCCTTGGTGTTGCAAGCGTCCATTGGCGGCGGTAACCGCTTACCATCAGGCGGACCGCATGCTTGTTTGCCATCCAAGTGGTATAAAAAAAAAAAAAAAAAGATGTCATGATGGCCGTGTCGCAGTCTCACCTAACGCCATCTATCGGATTATTCGGAAACGTCAAGTGGTTCACTTGGGCATGGTCGATACAGTGAGGGCGGCACTAGTTTCCGATGTTCTGACGTTTCGTTTAACAGCTTGAGGCCAAGGGCGGCATTCTGTTTCCGGACCCCGACACGAACGGTCGCTTTGAGTGTTACTGCCTCACTGTATCGAACTTGCCGCGTTTCTCGATAGCAATCCGAAGCCATCCGTCTGATCGTTTGTTATTTTGATTTCTTTTCGTTGTAATTGTGGAAATAGACGTCTGAACTATCAAACCGGTTTGTTATTTCGTGATTGCCGCCATGTGTGACCCTTCTGGTAACGATTCCCCGTACGGGCCGTCGTTAAATATATCACCACGCCTTCCCGCAAGGGTCCCCGAAGGGGTAGGCAGAGGTGTATAGGTAATACCCACACACCCACTTTCCGCCAGAGGTATATTAGGTGCCAACGTGACAGATGGCGAGTCCATCGCCGTTACTCAAGCACGACTATACATACGCCTTTGAATTTCTTCTCAGACGTATGCAGGTTTTCCTCTCGATGTTTTCCTTCACCGTAAAGCTCGTGGTGTGACTAATCACTGTACTTAAGTTTTAGAAAAACTCATTGGTACAGTCGGGATTCGAATTTGCGACCTTTGCGTCGCAGGCAACTGCTCGAACCACTCGGCCACCACGGCGCTATATATATATATAGAGCATAGTCGTGCTTGAGTGGCGGCGATGTCACGTTAACATATAAAATATATGTAGAGAGGAAAGTGAGTGTGTGGGTACTACCTATACACCTCTGCTTACCCCTTCGGAGATCATTGTGGGAAGACGTGAGGATATCATGTTAATGATGCTAATTTTAAACTAGCGACTCCGATTGCGAAGGAACAAACTTTATTCACTGTTTTCTCGGGACCTACTGACATCTTAAGCTATGCAAATTCATCTCTTCATTGAATCTAATGCTCACCAGTTTTGAGTAAACTTGATGTTCCCAGCCTTCAGTTGGGTCGATGTGATCTAGATACTTAGTTGGGAAATAGTCTTTCCGTGCTTCTTTTACGAGACACTTCACGTTCGCATTGCACATTCTGTTTCGTTAACCAACATAGCATTCCGTTTTTTACGTAAAAAGGGTTTTTATTAAAATATTACCAATCCTCGTTGTGCTGCCATTCCACTAAATGTGATAGCAGCGGAGTTTCTGTTGAAACAGGAAACTGTATCTTCGGGTATAGGACATCCACTTGAGGAACCAAACCAGCTACATAGAGCCTGAAAATACATACTTCTAGTAATTTTATCATTTCATTGCGCAAAATATTCACATAAGTTGTGATGAGAATTATAAAAAATCGTAGTGTTCCAGAACGCACTCCGCTTTACAAGTTGGCAGTATTGACATTTAGACATATTTACGCAGTCAATCAAATCAAAACAACGCAAATAATTTAACCATTTTCTAGTTTTTAGTAGATTTTTTTATGTAAAGCGTGTTTTTTAATCATCTTTAATAACTTCACTTTCATTATAATTTTTTCTTATAAAAAAGTTTGCCATAAAGGTTACATGTTTCACAGTAATTGTACATAAACATTCAGTTTAGAGAAAAGAACATGTAAAATTATTAATTACTAAGGCTATTTAATAATGTATATAACTTGTAATACTCACTGCCCAATAGCCTCCAAGAAAAAGTTCACGGGATTGGCGTGTCCACGCCTCGTCAGCGGGATGTGTACACACTTGCTAAGTGACCGCTTGAGGATAGCTTGCAATAGGCCATGTGGTGCTATTTCTATCACCAAAGCATTTTCCGGTATATGCTTAGCAGTCTCTTCAAATAATACTGGGCTCTGTTATAAAATTATCAGTTTATCATGAATTAATTTAGATAGCATTAACAGAAAAAAAATGGTATGTACCTTATTAAAATGTCTTTATCAATTACAATAAGTCGAAATTCAAAGACGTATGACTAATAGTGTATATACAGCGATGGATTTACCATCTTTCTCGTTGGCACCTAAATCTCGTTGACACTTTCTGGGACCCTTGTGGGAATATGTAAAGAAAATGTAATATATAACTATGTTTATCATTATGGTATACATGTATTCGTTATTTCGTAAACACTTAACCCAATATTTGTTCTATGTGACATCCTCGTGTTTAGTTTGACAAGTTCAGTGGCGCTACTGCCGACGGTTGTTAATTTGGCAGATTGGCAGTAAGGCGAGAAGATAACGATATTAGCATCGATTAATCACAAGATACAATCAGTTTTCTAGTGCATTTAAATTATAAGCAGTAGTCTTACTTACAATACTTGAGTATTTTGTGATTAAAAAAGTTTAGGTAGCGCGCGAGTGATACCCCTGATGTTGCAAGCGTCCGTAGGCGGCGGTAACCGCTTACCATCTGATGGACCATAAAGTCTTGTGTTCTGAATAATGTTAATTTAATGATGACCAAGTCCGCACCACCGCACAAGCGGTTACACTGTGTATACATGCACATACATTTATAAATATTTGATGTAAATATTTACTAGCAAATTATTAGTGTGGTATTCAGCAGAAGAATATAGAGCCTTTGGTTCTCCCCATTGGTCTTGAGGTACTGATGTTGATAGCCACTTGCTGCTACGAGGCTGTGGGTCTTTTATCACTTCGCTCAGACACTGTAAAAGACTGGTGCCTGCAATCAAAACGACATTCTATTATGTCAAGGAACCAAACTTTTTAAATAAACATGATGCTGAAAGTCAGATGAAAGCAATATAAAAATCTCATACATGTCCCCGCTATCCAGTGTAGGTTACACATGATGTCCGGGTTACTATGCAAGAAACTGAAACGAGCCCAATGTGTCAGTGTCAAAGCTGAATGCCCGACTGGGGCAGTGCCATGGCCTTACAGAAGATCTCAAGCAAATGACAGTACTTTTGGATTAGGCGGGCGTTATGATAGTCTACCACATTTGTAGTGTACTTATTATGTTTTATTTTTATTTATATCACCTGCATCAGCAATGTATCTTGAATGGTACGCGATGTTTGAACATGGTACTTCCTTAGCAAATATTCCACGCGACGTTAGTTCTTGCACAAACGTCTGCATTACATCAGCTGGCCCCGATATAGTTGAAGACTCCGCACTATTATGGCAAGCTACTTCTATCTCTGGAGGACAGAGAGGTTGAATCTATGGAAAGGAAAGCACTTTTAAACATGACATTTATGTACATATTGAATGTTTTTAGTAACTTGAAAAGTTCAGTGAAATTGCACTGAATTCAAAAGAAAATGAATACCCAAGATTTTTTTTTATACCATACGGGTGGCAAGAAAGCATGCGCCGCCAACCCTGCAGGAATCTTTTCAAACCGTTCTTAAAGAACTCCATGCTGTTCTCTCCAGGAAAAACCTCAACGGGGAGCTCATTCTACAGCCTGAGTGTCCGCGGAAGGAAACTCCTTTGGAACCATACCTTGGAACCACAAAGGTTCCAAGGTATGGGGAAGAATTCTCCGTCGATGGCGAGAGGTGCGGTGGTAGAAGGTTTAAGTGGGCATCATGTCGAACAATTCTTCAGAACACTCCCCGTTTTACAAGTGGTAGAACACACACAATATTTTGTTACCAAGATTTCAATTTAAATCGGATACAAAAAAAAATACCGTTTTATATCCGAGTCCAACCGCAGCCATAGATCCCTTTATAAGTGGTGTTTGAACTGAGACCAGTCCGCGACTGTAAGCGGCCAGGATCATTTCCTCAGCTGTGAAGCATCCGTCGGCGTAGGCACAGCCCAATTCTCCTACACTGTGACCTAAAACATAGTATTTGGATGATGGTTTTTAAAATATTTTACCATTATGGTATGGCTGCATAGTATGGCTGCTAGTCTTCATAGCACGTTGCCGCGCGATACCAATTTGCATCAAATATGTTATCTGTAAGTACAATCTGTAAGCATATACAACTGTATTTTATAAATGTTGTTAATTGTTGTTATCGTAATTGTTTATAGTATTAAGGTAGCAAACAAGCACGTAGCACGCCTGATGGTAAGCGGTTACCGCTGCTTATAGACGCCAGTAACACCAGGGATATTACTCGCCGTTGCCGACCCTGAACATTTCTTTAACACCCTTCTTAAAGAACTCTTTGCTGTACCTACTCTCTGAGGAAAACCTCGCCAGAGAGTTCATTCCACAGCATTGAAAGTGCGTCGAGGGAGTCCTTCCTGGTTCTACGGTTTAGGGATTAATTCACCATTGATGGTCAGACGTGCGGTGGCAGAAGGAGGTCGCTGTTGGCATCATGCTGAAAAGTTCTTCAGAACACTCCATTATATATGCGTTGGAACACACAGAGGGTGGCGATGTCTTTCCTCAGATCGGCTCATCTAAGATCGTAGCGGCGCGTATCTGGGCCAAGTCAAAATGTGATACACATTACAGTATTCTATATGAGGCCCTTACTCCGAAGAAGAACTGCTTAGTCCTGCATAGGGCTTACTGGCCGCCAGCTTAGCCTTATACTTCAAATGACCTCGGAACTGAACGTCGCTAGAAATGTAACGCTAAGGATCCCGATGCTCAGGAAAAAGTTTTGGAACTGTACAGACACAGCGAAATAAGTTTTTCTAGCGGCAATCGCGGAAATTGTATTCCGGAATGTTCACGCTGTCGGAGCAACTATCGTTAACGACGGTTCTTATGCTTCTGCTAAACAGCAATCTGGTGACTATTTTCATAGGCCCTCAGGTAGTTCTTAAGATGGAAGAATCAATAGAAGATCGTGATGTCAGAGCTGATCGAATCCCTTCGCCACATCCAGCTTACAGCTAATGCCTCACGTCGACCCTAGTTTGAGATATGCCTACTAGAAGGTAACCAATTAGTGACTTAGGCGGAAGCCATACTGTTGATCACTCGATATTAAAAATGTATTAACTATTTGGACAATTTAAGCTTTTGAGAATTTATTAAATGAGTGAAACGAGAAGTTGATGTGAAGGTGAAGCATAACTGAATCTCTTGTCCGTTGAGGGATGCAGTTGTCCATCGGAGTAGAACTTAAATATCAAGGAAAATCGGGTTATACTTTATAACCAACATGATTTTTTACCTAATAAGAAAATAATTTTGTTATATTTTAGTATAAGTTTAAAAAATATTATAGCAGTGTACAAATTATACAAAACATACCAATAATGTTATCAGGTACGATCCCCATTTCTTTCAAAATATCTGTAAGACCAAGTTGCACAGCTGCTATACCAACGAAGGAATGAAGAATGTTGTCGTAAATTGTCTTGTCTGGATCGGTCAATATCTTAACGATGTCGATGCCTTTTGGCTCCAGAATACGATGACATCTAAACAAAAAACATGCATACTTTTTTCAATTGTGTGAGTATGCTTACAGATTCTTTACATAACAGTTAATATAATCGAGGCATTTTTTTATAGCTGTCAGAAACCAAGATTTCGATTGTATTCTGAAAATGTGTACTATACATTTTACCTTGATCGAGTTAAATATAACTTTAACACTTTAACAATAACAACTATCTTTGCCTTGTGGGGAGGCGTGAGGATATAACTTTAACTATAAAAAAAGCTCACTTCTCAATAGCTGCAGCGAAAATTGGTATTCGCATTAGATCAGCCGCCATGCCAGCCCACTGAGATCCCATACCACTGTACACGAACCATATTGGCAGTGGAAAGCCTGATGTAAACTGGATTTGTTTTGCTACGCATACAGTCTTATCCAAAGAGTTCGTTTCTGGAAAAAATATGATTTGGTATTTGAGAACAGTTATCAATTAAAAATAACGTAATAACTTGTCGTAATTTTTACTTATTGCTTAATTGGAAGAGATAACATTTCCGACTATTACCGTTATATATAACTTCTACTCATAAAAAAAATATTTTACCACTAAACTTTATAAAAAAAAACATTATAAAGGGAAATCGAAACTGAATAATATGTATGTTCTTTCTAAACTTCGATAAAAACGAAATAAGAGCCGTGGTGGCCAAGTGGTTCGAGTAGACGCCTGCAACACAAAACTTACTAGTTCCAATCCCGATTATACCAATAAGATTTTCTGAACTAAATTATAATGATTAATCACACTACGAGTTCTACGACGGACCAACATGGGGCAACGCATACATTTGAGGAGAAACTAAAGACGTATATCGTCTATCTATAATGTCGTGTAGGACTAATGGAGATGGACTCGCCATCTGCCACATGTGCACCTACAATTTGATATGGAATTAGGAAATGCGCTTGATTCAGTTACTGAAAAGGGGAAAAAAAATATAAGAGTTATATTAGACACGTCGTTATCAGGAAACCTTACGTTTTTTAAATATGGTGCGGTCTCATTAAAGTAATGTGCTATGATAGTACGCAATCGCAACTCACCAACTATAGTGTAGCCTCTGCAAGTATGTCCGGGAATATCACTTGCGTGGATTTTATGTAGCAGACCAATTTGTTCTGGATCGATGGATTGAATATTTATCGAATTAATTATATTTAGAACACAAGAGTCCTCTCTTCCACACGCTAGTACTAGGTAGGGGATACTGGTTTTGTAGCGTTGAAAATCCTAATCCAAAGAAATAAATTAGAGTATGAATAATAATGAACATTCAAGGATGAAAGATCAAAAGTTCACGAAACCAGCGGGAGTGTATGAAGAGACTTATTAATGTGGATGAAGTGAAAGAGTCGGTAAGTCTAGAAAGAACTGGCACTTTTCGCTCTCTGAATATCGCGCGCTCAGGGACTGAGCGTTGTAATATGCATTTAATTCGAGTAAAAAATATTTTGACTTCTTGTTATACTCACATCAAACAGCAATTCATCGTAATAAGCGCGGTGCAGTGGCAAATAGAGTTATAGTTGTTGCCTTTGCAATAAGGTGAAAAATGCATGTTTCACACTACAGAGTAAATTAAAAATACCTTGGCTTTATAATGCCCCTTTAATAGCACATGAACATTCGCTCCACTGAAGGAAAAACTATTGATGCCAGTGAACCCTCTCTTAAACGGCACATGCTCAGTCAGGACTTTAACATTTTGGTCTCGTACAGTGGCGGTTCCATTTTGAGGCTCATGGTAGTGAAGGTTGGCGGGGAGTTTCCCTTTGTGGTATGCTAGACAGACCTATAGCGTTAAACAAAAATAGATGTTATTTAATTACAATATGGCTAAATACACATCTTATATTTAAATTTCTCCATGTTATCACAAAGCGTTAAGGTAGTACAGCAACGTTAGCAGAAATAAAGTAAAAGCAGTAAGTGTATTTTAAGTGTAGGTACATTAATGTGTAGATTGCCGCATTCTACGTTGCTAATCCAATATATGTATAAATAAATTGATAAGGAGTTAAACGAATGGAAATGTGAATCATAGCGATCACCTGCCTTTTATACGTTACGTTTATGCCGCGGTACTGGCGTCATCAGAAGGCAAATTGCCGACTAGTTATCATTAGGAAAGAAAAATGTGAAAACGAGGGGCTGCACCTAAACGCTGACAAGACTAAGGTTCTGATATTCGAAAGATATGAACAAGTGACTGAGTGTGTTATATCGGTAAATAGGCAAATTTTAGAACAAGTGAATAAATTTGTATATCAAGGGAGCATGCTCACACGAGATTGAAATTATAAAATGAAAATAAAATACATTGAAAGAAGGTTATTTTCCGGTGATAAAGTAAATAGGGCCATGTCACTTGATGGGCAAGAGTACTTGAAACCAGATAGCATTTATGAATAGACTAATGAATGTGGACGAAGCCAAAGAGGTATGTAAGTCTAAAAAGACTCGGCGTGATGATATGTATGTATGTATAAATTGATAAGGTTTTCCATCAACAAACTGAAAATTGTAAGAAATTTTATAGGTAAAATAATGAATGTAATCTTGATCTTCGTCATTACTGTATTAAAAAAATCTGTCTCCATCGTTATATTTATAAATAATATAATATATTATGGGAATAGCACGTTATAGTAAGGTTATCTGTATTAAAAAAGTTATGATGATATTTGTATTTAACATAGACTTTCCAATTTAGTTATGGTAATAAAATCAATCAAGAACACGGCAAGAGCGCTTCACAGACACGCTTCAGTTACAAGGTCATATTGAATTTACAATAAAGTTACCACCAAATATCTACCTTAAACTTTTTTTAAATACTGTTCAGGCTAATGGTTGTTTGTTGAGAATCTTAAGGATTCCACTCTACATCTCGTGTCACATTTCTATGTCATTATGAAACATTTTATTTTGCATAATGTAGTAAATGCATTCGGAACCAAAAACTAACTTCAATCACAATTCTAATTACACTTTCCAAATAGAATCCAACTTACGTGAACGCTGGGACGTTTATTAAGGTACTATAAAATACTAAGTACTAGTAATTATACTAATACTGACAATACAAGTTTTATTTACATTACCTTAGTTAGAGCACATACTCCGGAAGCTGGTTCACTGTGGCCCATATTGGACTTTACGCTACCAATTTTAATAGGCGCCTTCTTTGCAAATACTTTGCTTACTGCCTGAAGTTCATTAGCATCTGCTTCAGCTATACCTGTAACAAAAGAATGAAGTGAATTATAATAGTAAATAAAGTGTTTAAATACTCACTGACTTTATATAATATTTGAAATTCAAATCTATTAAATAAAGATGTGTAAGTTTTTTACAGATCTTTATAATCACTCTACCTATCTAACCTAATCTAATATTTAAAAACCAAGTAAACCTGAAGTATTTTCTCCGTTGCCTGATAATATCTGTTTCGTCATGACCACTTGGTGTATACAAATTTCTGGACTCCCTCCAATATATCAATGAAACGTCTATGATAATGAAGTTTTTTGTCTGCAGAAATGTGCAACCTATCAAGCTATCGCGCTATTCTTATCTCTTTCTTGCGAACATGTTACGCTGAACGCTGAGCTAAAATGCCTTCCCTTGAATTTGTCTTCTTTTTAACTTTATATTTCACTTTATCATTTATCGCGATTCTTCATTATCCGTCCATGTATACTGATGGATAATATTGTGGTTGGACTTTTGGACACTTACCACCCTACACTCTATACTCCACCTTCCTCTGTGAGGTATATTTCGGGATGATTGGTGGTCCCCAACGCCGTTAGTAAAACTTAAATATATTCATTGTATTATTAAATATTCATACCACAAGCGTTTCCTTCAACGTATTCCACATCTTCGGGTGAGACATTTATTTCAGAGTAGAAAGACTCTAGAAACTCTTGAATCTCCTGAGGCTCGCGAATCGGTAGGAATTCATCTTTCATTGATTTGCTGTAGTTGCACTTGGCGTGGTACACTTCAGAGTATATCCTGTATGCAAAATACATTCTGTATATTTTCTTTAACGTGTTTATTATGAATTAAGGTTCTTAATGACCAGAGAAACTACGTAATATTTTATGGATATTCCTAAAATCAATATTTTAGTTTACTTTATAAAATCATATATCCACACGCCTTCCCACAAGGGACCCTTTATTCTTTTGACGAAAAAGTTGACGAAAGCGTTTGATGATTTTTCTGACGTACCTCAATATCAAAAAGTATTAAAAACCATTAGTAATTATTTATAAAAATAGTTTTTTTTGCAGTTGTCTATATAGCCACTAAAACCATTCCAAATAAAATTCCGTTGGTACTATTTTAACATAAATGTATACTTATGAGATGATTAAGAAACAACTTCCACACACTTTACCACAGGTGCCTCATACGACCCTGACAAATATATGTAAATGAAAATCAGTTTGGAGTTTGCATATGACATTGCAATGTACGAACAGGAGGGAATTAAGTTCTTGAGAGAGTTCATTCGTATTGTTAGCAGTCCATTAGTAAGCCATCTCCAACGTACCTTTTGGCATCCTTAGCCTTTTGTAGAAATATGACGCTAATAGCATCTGATCGCACGAAGCCGTCCCCACTCTTATCAAAGCATTTAGTCTTTCCATCCAAGCATAAGAATCCGGCCCTGAATAAAATTATAGCTTAGTTAAGCTGTGCTTAATAAAATCAAGATATATTCTAGTTATCGTATCGTCCCCGACTCTACAAACCTCCCACAACCCCAAAATATGCTAGTTGATGTTGATCCATCCATTCCACAGAGGCATCTCTCACGGTACGTTTCTTTTGGAAGACGTCCGAAGCTCAGTGAATCTTAGCACCCCACACCCTACCGTTATCTACCGTGACCATGACTAGTAGGGCTACTGAGAACCGAGGGCTGAAGTAATGGTTGGCGTCACCACACTGGACAGGCGTGTTGGTGATCGCAGAACTAGGCCACTTGCACCAGCAACGCTACTGCCCGTCGCTGACCTGTTTGATTTTGCCTAGTTGCTTTTGGGTGGTTATTCTACTTATCTGTCGGTCCCTAGAGCCTCGACAGTTGCTAGCAGGATGCACCACAGACGGTGAGGTTGACATTTGGAGATTGAGATTTTGGGCTCCTCCTGACACCCCAACGCTAACAGCGTTGAAATTATTAAAAACCTGGTGAACAAGTCGGGCGGAAGTTGCCTTATTTTAACCCAGAAACGGAATTACAATGACTAAAATACTCAATATTGATTACAAGGCCATCATATAATTTGCCTGCAATATACAAACGCAGCCTTTTTGGCACCCTTCTGCAGGACAACGAGTTTTGACAGGTTTTTTATTCAATAACTGAGTTTTTTTTTATATTAGCTGTGCCTCGCGTCTTAGAATCAATCTGTATTTTGACCTGGAATTAAAGATAAAATAATACGAAACCTTTTCATGTTCAGCGATACATTAGGATGCATGCATAAGTTGGATCCTCCTACGATAGCTGCCTCGCACTGGCCCATGCTGATGCTCCTGTAGGCGTGCTCCAAACACACCAACGAGCTGGCGCAACCGGCATCCAAGGAATAAGAGGGACCTTTGCCGTCGATCCAGTAAGAGATACGGTTAGCGTACATTGACCTGTTGCACCTATAAATATTTTATTAATATTAGTTAAGTTTAAGTTTTATTTTCGAATATTTGTATTGTCTGAATTTTTTATAACCCCTAACGTCTATGCAAGCTACCCAAAAAATTTAAAAAATACCCCAAACTTATGTAAGAGGGAACTAGCGCTCTACTCTCTCTGCCTGTATATAAGTCGTGCTGGTTCGAGCAAAACTATTGCAAGCTTTAATCCCGGTTGTACTAATGCGTTTTTATTAACTTAAATACAGTGATCAGTCACACCACGAGATTTACGGTGACGAAAAACATCGAAAAGAAACCTGCATACGTTTGGGAAGAAATTCTAAGAGTTATAGTTGTGCACTAGTAACGGCGATGGACTCGCCATCATTTCTTTTTTGTAATTGTCTCTTGAGTGAGTTCCGGGAACTTCTGCTACACTTCTACCTTACTGACTCTTATATATAAGGCTTTAATTCAGCTATGCATTAATATCACAAACAGCTTAACACAGTAATGAGTATCGATTTTCCTCACCCCGAGATACCGAAGCCGTTGCGTTGAATATTTTCGTAGATTACAACCTTCTCGAATTCTGACAATGTAGAACCTATGAAGACACCCACTTTTTTCCCTCTCAATTGTAAGGGGTTTACTCCTGGAAGATACAAGTAAGAAGTAAGTA